>JAKOGI010000517.1:110000-367500 GCA_029747015.1 Carnegiea gigantea | reverse complement strand
TTTAATCCACATTGTTTGTCTCTTGACACGAATATCTGTAGGTATTAAGTAGCCCTCTTGGTGAATACAATCATTCACTGAGTACATAACATGGTTCCCTAAATCCGAGTCTAAAGGTGGATTTGATTGATCCTGCCCACTTGGTACATCAAACTTCAAGTTTGGGTCATTTTGAATCCATTGTCTCCCTGAATCTTGCCATTATTACTTTACGAGTGGGATTTCCTTGGCAGCCTCTTTATAAAAATGTCCATTACCTATATCCAAATTCCCACCCCCCACCACAAACAATAACCCCCCCAAAAAAAAGGTGAAAGAAGGAGAGGGAACAGGAAAGAAGAAAGAAGGAACTCATAAGTCATAATTATGGTATATATCAAATGGGACCTAGAATAGCTCATAAAATGTTGCTCAAGATTCCCTTAGCACCTAGTGTGCTTCCTCAAACTTCACCATTCACAGAATAAGTCACAGGAGAACAAACACTGATTAGTATGGTGACCTAAGAGGCTAGTGCATTATAAGCACTTAGGGGAGGGGAGGGGGCAGGCCATCGCATTAGCACTAGGATAGGCAGTAGTTTGTCCTTCATCTTCCTCAGTGGCAGAAAGACCATCAAATGAATATCCTTGTGACCATAAAGGTACGCTGATAGAACATTCATATTGCAACACACTACAACCGTACTACACCAGTATTACCTATTCCATTAAATGACAACAAAACCATGTTCTTTCCTCCACTTTTACAATATGGCAGAAGTGTGAACATGGATATTAGAGCAGGAACACTAAAAGAGACAAGTAATGTATCACTTTGCAGTCCCCGCTTCCTAACAGACCCAAAAGAACTGCTCGTTTACAGTCCACCAGCTAACGTAGACCTGCCCCTCTACTCCTCTCTCTCTTTCTCTAACAAAACTTGGTATTTTGGCAATAAAATCACTCTAGGCCTACCATAAACAAATTATAAGCATCACTCAGTACCGGCCTCACTGCTAGCCATGGATGAGGCTGTGATTCTTGACCTTCCCAATCCTTACCCTTAACTAACTCTCAGCTGAGAATTATCTGTTACTTCTATTTCTTCCTGAACCTGAAGGGCAGTCATCAAAGCTACAGGATTCCATATCAAAATTTCAAGTGCATCGCTCAAAATCGACTTCCAGTATTTTGGCATACTAGAACCTTTGCACATTGTGACTTCTGCTCCACATTACAACAGTAAATCTCCTCATAGCCTCAATCACAGAGACCAAACAACCATCATACTGCAATAACTATAGTACGAATAATGAGACACTAAAACAGCATCCAAAAATCAAAACAGTGAAATTGCAGGAGACAAAAGATACACACACCTTCTATTCCATTCATCTTTTGAGGCAAGAGTAGATTGAAGCCGTTTCGGCAGATTTTCCCAGGAACATTCCTCTTTGATCGCTTTCAAAATCAATTGTTCCTCAATAGTAGCTGGCATTCGATGCATTTTGCCCTAAATTCTACTTCCAAATTTTCAAAAACCCTGCGAAAACCAAACTCTCTCACAGTGATTAGCACAATCGAAGCTCATCAGTACATCCGATCGAAATTACCGCAAAATTCCTTCGGAAACTCAGATCAAACATCATCATTGCAGCAAATGGCAGCTGAGTAGTAACAACGTACCACTATGACGGATGATCCGAGTCAGTAGATCTTACGGAGGATCGGAAATTAGGGTTTGACTTTCTTCAGATGGGAAGGAGAGAGAGGGAGGGGGGGAGAAGTTGAAGAGGAGTGCCCCAGTTGCAACAGTGGGGTCCCACGTTTTTGAATTCCGCCGGTCCGGTGGTTGCTAACTCGCTCTACCAACGCGCTGTCGGGTCTGAACTCTGAAGCTGAAAATTTTCAGAGTCACGGTGGAAACGGAGCAATGTCTGTAGAAAACAAGCCAAACGACAGCGTGTCATTGTAATCTCTGGCTATACGACGTCATTATCCTTGGTTTTTTCACTTTTGTTTTTCTTGAAGTTCTGTTCATCCTCATCGCTTTTAGCCGCGAAGGCACGACGGCATCAGCAGTGTCACCGTATCAGGATCTCCGACTTTTCTTCACACATTATTATTTTCATTAAAAAAATGACAGATCTTGCAAGATTTTGATTTGTAAATAAATTGTATTGTTTTGAGGGAAGGAAAGTTTCTTCGCATTAATTCCTTCAATGGGATATTAGAGTATTCCTAACTTTGTGAAATTCTTACCTGTTACATCAGCAAAAGTTTCACAATTCTAAAACTTATATTTCTTCACTTTTTCAACCCATAAAACTCAATTTTAATCATCCAATAAAAATATTTATCATTAACCCATCTTATAACGCACAACCTATTTTTTAAATTATTTAAAAATTATATACTTACTCTAAAAAAAAGAAAAAACAAAAAAATAAAAAATGTTAAAAGGTGGCCCGCAGGGAGAAACGTCTGCCCGTTCTCCCCCGTGTGGCATCCCTCCCTCTCTCCTCTCATATTGCAACAGGTGGTAGCAATGGGGCCCGCATTCCCCTTTTTCACGCCCGCTGCGGATGCTCTTACCCTACGGTGAAAAGCATAATTGCACAATTTTGTTAGCTATGTATGCATAATAACTTTATATATTACACTATTGAGTAGAAGTAATTCTCAACTAGACGTAAGCATCATTAGAGCTAGGTAATAAATCAGGTCAGGTCGGGTTCGTGTGCGTCTTCAACAGATTAACAATTCCTCAAACTAAACATAACACATTTATTAAACGATTTGAAGAACCTTGACTTATACCCATTTAGTTTTTAAATTGGTTGACCCACTTAACCCGTTTAATTGAGATAAATAAGGCAAGTTCAGACGCCTAATTACCCATTTTTGCATTTAACATTTTCAACTAATACATAATTATATATCATTAAAAATTAAATTTACATATCAGATTAAACAATTACTCTCTAAAACTCCCGCGATTCATCATAATTCACATTTTTAAAATTTTTGTATTCTTAATTATTTAATAAAAAGGTAAACAGATAAATAACAAATAAGTATATAAGTTGACTTGTTTAATCAATTTAATTAGACATGTTAAATTGGTACTTTTTCGTGTCGAGAATATAGACCTGAACCTAACACATTTAATTAAACCGGTTGAATGTGTCAACCTATTTAATTAAATGGGATGAAAATTTAAATCCAAATTCACTTAACTTCCTGTCTGTTTCGACTCGGTAATCGTATCGGATCAGTTTTGCTCATCTCTAAGCATCATCAATTGATGTATTCATAAAAATGTTAGAGAAATGCTAACCTAAGTCATGCTATCTTTTTCTATGTCAATATGGTTGGTGATGGCTCATTTATGTTGATTGAAATACAAAAATATATAGGTATTGCCCGGTGTTGAATCCTCCATAAATTATTAATTTAATCTTACAGTATTTCAGCCATTGATTTCCTTTTTTAGCGTAGAGGCATTTTTACCTTGTGCATATATCTTCTTGCTTTATTTGTAGCCTAAATTGAATTATTGAGAATGTATCTTTGAGATGTTTTGAAAAAAATAGGGTATATTTTAGGACATTGTTAATTCAAATATAACTATGAAAGTTGTAAAAAGAACAATAACTATATGTATGTACGTTTGTGTTGTGTGTGTATTTTGGAGATAGGGGACATTCCATCTCTCTCTCTCTCTCTATATATGTAACTGTTAAATTTTTGACAAGTGTCATTCCCATAAATTTTTAAGATAGTTAATATTTTATATTTTTTAAAAAAAAGTTAGTCAATTATGAATGAACATTTTATTTCTCCAAGAATATATTTTATAAGACTAATTATGATTCCAGATAAAAAAATGATGCTTAATAATGATAAGATATTATATTGTATTACTTTTGATGAAAAAAATTATATTATTAATATTACTTCCAACATTACGAAAAACATTTGATGATTAATAACTTAATATACTTTTGTTAGAATCTTAATGTCCATGTCTACATTAGGGACTTCTTTAGTTTTCCATGCAAATACTATATCTACTTTTATGCTAAGTTAGTTGTGTTAATAACTTTTAAGCATTTTTGCTATCTTTATGTATTTATAAAAATAGAAAAAGAGTGTATCGTTTAAAAAAAATCTTAAAATTATTATTCTATTATGTGAAAACTTAGCAAATTTTTAAAATTTTCAATGTATTAGAGTTCAAGTGAATACTAACAATTATTTTGTTGCAAGAGTATCTTCTCTTTAACGTGGACATTGTTATTACAATGTTATACTATTAAACTACAAATAATTATTGGAATTAAAAATTTATGAGATTTTTCATGCATTGTATGAGTCCTCAATATTAATTGCAATTAAATCCATATGTACAAAGGTCTCCACATAAGGCGGTCAAACCCCATCTACACTTGCTCCCCCATAAAGGACAATGTCTAACAAGAATACAAGATGATGAGCAGTCATGTTATAATCTATTATGGCAGGTGGTCAAGCTATCCATCGACAATGCCTACACATTATGAAAATCATCCAATATCAAATCAATACCACTAAGAAAATAAATAAAGTGGTTGGATCTTGAGAAAATGGACGGACAATCTATCTCCAGGATGAACTTTTCCAAGCCGCTTAGCGTCTTGCCTACAAGTCGAAACACACTGTTTTTGCCTGCACCTGAGTCATCCACCTTGCGCAAATTTGCCTCATGGCTATGACAACCACCTTCACCTACCAATCTCTTCCAACCACCCCAAGGCCGACCCATCCCTCATATGAGATCAAATCACAACGTTCTAGTTGACAAGGGCTTAGCACTTGAGTGACTAAGCAAAGTTGCCACACACGAAGGAATTGAAAACAGAAAACATAACAATAGATATTGTGGGAGTAGAAGAGGAAGGAACCTTACTAGCTCCCAGCTTAGCCTAATATGTTTTGGCTTGTAGTATCTTCATTATATAAGGGGGATGTTGACTTGTTTATTGACTTTAACGTCTATACAAACTCCCCTGCCAAAAATACACTACTCCATTAACCAAGTTTATTTGATATTAGAACTTATTACATTTTTTTTGTAATGCCTAAATTTATTTGTTTTACTATTCAGTAAAGTTACTATTTATAACTGTATATATACTATAAAAAATGGGGGTTTTGAATGCTAATAATCATACTTTCGGACTATTTGATACCAATAATTCATACTTTAATGTATAGCGTTCAACACTCTATACTTCGAGGACAATTATTTTGCGTATAACATTGAATCAAACATACCTTGATTTAGTGATTTGATGATCTTGTAGTTCATCTATATGAATGATGATGTCGGAGAACATTAAGGAAATATATTACCTTTATATCATGAATAAACTACCATGTCATCAAATTCATGAAGTGAATTGTCTATTATTTGAAGTTCGTGTTAAAAAAAAAAAAAAAATTTAATGTATGCCATTGCGATGTACTTATCGCATGCATATACTAGAAATAGTGAAGGAAAATACACCACTCATGTTTGTGGCATGCAAGTTAAAAGATGATAAACAAATCATAAGGTGAAATAATGACCGCAAAAATATAAATTATTAATGTGCCAGCTGAAAGACTAGCTGAGGCCGTAAAGCTACTCCCCCCCCCCCCCCCCCCCCCCAAACTGACTTCTCAAAAAGCATATTGACAGGAAATCCCTCCTTTCGGTGCAGAGCACACTGAAGAAAACGCTCGTGCCAATCCCCCCTCTCTCTCTATCTCTCTCTCTCTCTCTCGGGTTTGAAGGTTGGAAACTCCATTAATGGCGCTTCGCTTCGAGGTTAGGGTTTCGTATCCTTCTCTCTTTTCCTATTTCATGCTCTTTCTGGAATGTCCTTGTTCAAATTTCGCCGATGCATTATTTCTACTTCAATACCAGGTTTTCTTTGATGTGTCCATGCGCATTGTATTTGTACAGTTTCTAACGTAAAAGCTGTCCCTTTTTGAGATATATTCATATTTCATATAAGCTATAAACGGAAAAGTAGCGCTGGTGATTTCTGTATGTGCCCTTTCCCCTACAACCTAATATAGTAATATGGCTCTTGAATTTCTTTTGTTTTTTTCTTTTCCCTGCCCCCTTCTTGTTTGTTTGCATGTTAAAATTAATCTGGACTTTTTTATTGTTGGGTGTTAAGATTTTAGGGAGGTTTAATAGAGCTCGTGCGGCAAAGCTTGTGCTTCCTCACTATGTGTGCCAGGCGCCTCTGTTCATGCCCGTGGGCACTCAAGGTTTCCTTCTTCTCCATATTATGCTATTTGAGCTGCTCCATTAACAGTCATACTTCCATGTATTTGATGGGGTTGCTCTTGTTTACTGTACAATGATTTCAAACGTAATGGGTCAGAGCCCAATGATGATATTGTTGTTTAGTCAATAAATCTGCATCCTTTAATTTGAACAAAAAAGAAATAACTCATTATAGCAGAATGCCCTAAGCTAATTGTTCCTTTCCCTTTATTTTGGTAGAGATTATTAGCTGTTGGATGCATTTCGAATGATATGTTTTTTGAAATGTAGCTTTTGCATGATTCTGTTTTGTTGGTACTTAAATTGTTGGTTCGTGCATGCAAGTGATTGAATGGGATAGAGTTTGTACTGGTGGAATGTGGATACAGGGACTATTAAAGGCTTGACTACAAGCCAACTGGAAGAAATAGGTTGCCAAATTATACTGGGAAATACATACCATTTGGCACTTCGGCCTACCTCTGAGTTGATCGATGAACTTGGTGGTCTCCACAAATTTATGAACTGGCCAAGAGCATTGCTCACGGATTCTGGTGGCTTTCAAATGGTAGTGTGGTTGGTTCATCTATGTTAAAGATATAAGTTTATGTTTATTTGCTTAAATAAGGTAACGAGGAATGAAGATGTAACCCTTTTATTTTTGTTGATTTCTAGGTGTCCCTATTGCATTTGGCTGATATTACTGAAAAGGGTGTCACATTCCAGGTATTTGGCTGGGGTTCTGTGTTTCTTCTACTGCTTATTAGTTCTTTGTAGTTTGCTAATTTATGCTGAGGCTTTCTCTCCTTTTTGCCTTTCCTTTTTTTGTTGGTGGCCGGGTTGGTGGTTGCTCACTGTGTGTATCCTTCTAAAGAGCCCCATCACTAATGGTGACACCTTAAGTTCTCATTTAAGTTAATGCCTATTCTACCTCGTTATTCCTTTAGAGGTTCCATTGAGAGTCGGAGTAAACCATGGCTTGGGCTACTGAGTTGATCCCTCATTTTTAGGATGTCCGCTACATGTTCTGTTATGAAGCTTACTTTTCCTGTTGATCATAGCAGCTGCTGAGTTCAGATGCCACTTTGCTGGTGACAGTGTGAGGGACTTCTTGTTCATGGTTTTCCACTGTCTTGCACTGTTTTCCTTGGATATTATCTTGATTAGTCCCTGTCTGCTATAGGAATGGAGGTCTTGCTTATGGATGCTCACCAACACTGTTTGTTAACATCGTGTTAGCCCCCCTTATGGCTCCTGTTCCATATTTGCTATTTCAAAACTTTCCAGCTGGTTGCTACCATTTTATGTTGCTTCTGACAAAAGCTCTGCTTGATCAGTCTCCGGTAGATGGAAAGCCGATGCTCTTGACCCCAGAGGAATCTATTGAAATCCAAGTAAGTTTCCACTCATTTTCATAAACTGGCCATTGCTTTGTTATAAAACTATAAATTAATTAAGTTTTGTCAATGGTTCTACATGGGAAGTCACCTGTCCTTTTTAGGGGATTCATTGTTGAGTTGAAGGGCTTGTTTACTATGATATTTATCAATGAATCTGTCCGTCATGATGTTAATTCTTTACTTGGCAGAACAGAATAGGAGCTGATATCATAATGGCCCTTGATGATGTTGTTAGGACAACTATCACAGGTCCAAGAATTGAGGAGGCTATGTATCGCACTCTTCGTTGGATAGACAGATGTATCAAAGGTAAGAATAGCCCTAGTTAGGTGTTGTAGGGGCTAAGTTATTTACTTTGCTTCTAGTTCCAATTGGAAGATTCTGATTAATTATATTCATACTAGGTTGTCTTCAACATTCTTTTACTATCTATTGACTTCCCTGAGTTTATTCAGATGTTGACTCTTCGAGCTTTCATCCATGGGCTAAATTTCAGGAACTATGTCCACTTAAAATTTAAAGAAACAAATGATCATCCTTTTAACTTTGTAATACGATTAAGTTTGGGTGAATTTGGCATATTAGTAGGAATAGCAGCACTGTCAGATAATCGAATACTTTATTGCTTTTGTTCAATTACTTGTACTTTTGACTGCTGGCATCAAATACTAATAGTTCCCCCTTTCACTTCTGAATAGCTGCATGTTCTGGTCCTCTTTTAACCTTCTCTTACCTTCCTTTTCGTTGACACAGCTCATAAGAGGCCAAATGAGCAGAATTTATTTGGAATTGTACAAGGTGGTCTAGATCCGGTGCTTAGGTAAAGTTTTTTGTTCTTTGCTTTATTGATTCTCTCCTTTGACCTGCACTGGAGTGCATCCAATCTAACTCATTTTTTGGCTTTTATGTTTCTTTTTATTGAATTCCCTTGTCATCAGAGATATATGTGTCAAAGGTTTGGTGGAAAGAAATCTGCCTGGGTATGTACCGTCTCTATTCTTGTATAAATTGATCTCCAGACTTCAGTGGATGATGGGATTTATCACTTCCAGGCCTCAGTAATTGAAAGATTACGGAACTGATGTTTTTTGTTATTTCTGCTTCTGTGACAGCTATGCTATTGGTGGTCTTGCAGGCGGCGAAAGCAAGGATTCATTTTGGCGTGTTGTGGCACAATGCACTGCTGCATTGCCTGAGGATAAGCCTCGATATGTTATGGTACAATTTTCATGGGAAAAAGGAAGGAAAAAAAAGGAGGCTTGTGTTTCCTCTTGACTAACTACAAGTCATCTGTTGTTTCTTTAGGGTGTTGGCTATCCACTTGATATTGTCGTTTGTAGTGCTCTTGGTGCTGATATGTATGACTCTGTTTATCCTACCCGAACTGCTCGTTTTGGCACTGCTCTCATACCGGAGGTATGATACCCATTTTATTCATTTCTTACTGCCAGAAGCTTTGACTAAGGGGTAAAAAGATCGGATTCAACTAATATGGGATATACTTATGGCAACTGATCCCATGTTTATCTGCCATGTTAGTCAATCTTGATCTGCTGAATGAATGTGTTCCCTCTTGTACTTGCATTGTTGACTTAATAGTTTTCTTGTAGGGGGTACTGAAACTGAAGCACCATGCAATGGCTGAGGACACTCGGCCTATTGATCCTTCTTGTGCTTGCATGGTAATGCTACAAGACGGTTTCCCTATCTAAAGCTATACTTGGCTGCCTTTGTTTTTGTGGAGAAAAAACAGAAAAAGAAAATATTTCTGTTTCTCTTCATTTTTCTTTCCACTTCCTCTGTTTCTTTAAACCCGTTTAAATCCAAACCATAGGTCTGTAAGACATACACCAGAGCCTACATTCACTGTTTTGTTACAAAAGATGCAATGGGTTCACAACTTGTATCCTATCACAATCTCTATTACATGATGAAGGTACATTTCTCCGTGATTTTCAACACTGAAGCCAATGTTTCTCTTCAAACTTAATTTCAGTCTTCTCTTTTGTAGTTGAGCAGAGATCTCCATACCTCCATAATTGAAGGAAGCTTTCCTGAGTATGTGAACTTTTATAGGCTCTTTTAATACAACTTAATTTGTGCTTGTGGATCAAAGTTCCCTAGTAGAGATCTTATACTTATTTTGATTTCTTGCAGGTTTGTGTGCAATTTTTTACGGAAGATGGTAAGTGCAGTAAGTTATATCTTTTCCTTTCTTTCACTTATATAACACTACATCCGTATCTGCGTTTTTAACTTGCAAAAAAATAGCCAAGCGAAATTTCAATTTCTCCTGTGTATAGTTTCCTAAAGGTGATGTACCTGAGTGGGTCTGCAACGCCATGGAGGTTGCCGGAATCGACATTTCTTCATGTTGTGATACAAAATTTCACAGTGCTTTGGAATTTCCACACATCCTAGGGAGAGATGATTTCAATCAATTGATCATCAACCAAGAAGCAAAATTTTGTAGAGACCACCTATTCATTACACGTACGCAGAAAGATGAAAAGCATAGCTGATTAAACACCCTCCTCTCAAAAGGGAGGCTTTTTTGGGGGGGGGGGGGAACCCTCTTCTGGATACCAGGACCACTTTTCATGGTAGTGCTTTCACTACCATATAATTTTTACACCCTCGGGCCCCCACAAACAAAAATTTTCTCCTCTTTTAACCGAGAATATTTGATGCCTTATTTTTTTTAGTTCACTGCCGTCTATTTAAGTTCCACCATAATTATTCCTTGTTACACTGGTGTAGGAACCCTTAATTTCACTTTTGATCCAACTGTTCCAGGCTTTGTGCCTTGGTTTGTAAAACCACCACCTTTTTTTTTTTTTTGGGGGGGGGGGGGGATCCCAGGGTGGAGGAAAAGCAAAGAAAGCGGGGTGTTGGTTTTGTTCAAAAGTCTATGACTGTGAATCTGTGATGATGCTTTTTGTGATTCTAATGAGATTTCTTTTTCCCTTCATCTGTATTATTCCTGGACAAAATCTCTTCATTTATTATGCATTCAATAATATAGCTGTTGGTTGGGAATCTGTATTGCGCTTTTCAATATTCTGCCTTGGAGTCTTGGACTCGACTGTGTACGTGGAAGCTACTTCTCCAATCAGACCCTGGAATCACTCCTTTCCTTGGTGTACATTTGACTTGGAGCTTTGTTTCAATACAGAATGAATGAAGGGGAAATAAAATAATAAGTTGCATATTGAGAAGGGAAGAGGCGCTGCTCAGCAAAAGAATTTAACGAGGAATGTCCAAGCTGAAAATATGTAGTGCTAGTAGTTTATGGAGACAATTATTAGTTTGCACGACTCGTCTGACAAGATTTTTTGGAGATTCAAAATTAGGTAATCTTCATTCTATCAATAGTGAGAATGATTTGACGAAATTGATAAGTGTATAATAATTGGATTAGAGCTATCTAAAATCTAAAATAAAAGTTGATATGAGAGTGAAGGAGGGCACTTGATTTTGATCAAATCATCTCAAGTTTCCTTCTAGCTTGTTAAATTGGTGGCAAACTTGAACTCAATTGCACTACAAATGAAATGGTTTGAACCAAATGTATGGCCTGAAACGTTATCAATTTAAACATTTGCCCCGAAATTGTGGGTGTCGGCTAGTAAAGTTTATCGACAACGTCCAACTTTTAGAAACTTAGGTTCGAATTTCGCCTATATTAATTTAGATCCTGAATTAAAGTCATTCGAACAATCTTTGCCAGATTCAAATATATGCCTTGTTAGCCGCCCTTGTTGTCCTGTCATACTACTAGCTAAGTTGGTGTTAACTCGAGTGTTGATCCAAATCCTAACCAATGATTATTATTCCCTGGGAGATAAAGTTGTTGATCAGCTCAGATGCAGCAAATTGGAAGTACCAGAAAGGTACAAACCTTGTAAGGTTAGAAGCTAGCTGTAACGCTAACAGCTACATCACATCTTGGCATATTTGCAGGTACCAATTACACCAAATCTAATCTTTTAAAATTCCGCACTAATAATTTCCCCAACCACCCCACCCAAAGAACAAAAAGCATCATCAGTACGCACATCAGCAGTGATTGTATTTTTAAGATATGGTCATCAAGTAATGAAATATTTAAAGAAAGGGTGCATGAGATGAGATGTAGTGAGTGTTGTAGAACCAGCTTCTCAGAAAGTGAACCACAGCCTTGCTTTTGAGATGAGATGGGCTTTGTCTTCCGACCGCCTTTCTTAATTTAAGGCTAGCTAATAACCTATCCATTGTCTAGGGAAAACCGCGTCAACCAATCGTTCAAGGATCTGTTCTTTTTGTTGAAAAATATGAGTTGATAAATGGGTAGAGTTGGTTGAAATTGGTTAAAGTAGGATGAAGTGGGTATTTTTTGTTGAAGTTGGTTGAAACTGGTTGAAGTTGGTTGAATTTTTTTTCTTTGTATGATGGGTAGAAGTTGGTTAATATAGTGGGAAGTGGATTGAAATTGGTATTTTTTTATTGAAGTTCATAAAGTGAGTTGAAGTGGGTTAAGTTGGTTGAGGTTGGTAAATTGAAATTTACTAACGAAAAAAACAGGGCCTAAATAACAGGTTACACTTATAATGATAATCTCCCAGTCGCCCTAGCTAGGAAAATGCCGTACCAAAAAGGAAAGAAATGCAACCAAATGTATATGTGAACATGAAAAAAAGATTGTGCTATTTATTATGCCCAACTGTTATGGACACATGCATATATAATAGAGTTCACATGTCATTTAAGGGAATCATAATTTGATGATTTCTACCGTATCTAACCCTTTATATGGCTGCTTTCTATCAACAATTAATTCCAATCATAATAACAAAACTCTCACGGATTTCGGCTCTTGTTGTAGTTAAGATACTTATAATAACGAAATTTGCTCATTCATGTTATCATAGTTGAAGTTCCATATCCCTTGCATACTACAATTTTAGCAACTTGATCTGATTCCATTAATAATAGAGCTCAATAGCATCCTTACACACAAATTTTTATTAACAACACTCTTAACTGTATTCTGTCTGATCAACCATAAGGAAGAGGTTGCTAAAAATATTTGGTTTAATATTATTTTTACAATATCATTTTTATATGTACATGCATGTTTAATAGTTCTCCAAAATCCACATTAATTATGTCCATCATTCTTACGTGTCAAGCCTTAAATATTTGTATATTTTAGATTATGTGAACAAGCCGTGAATGTAAAGAGATCATACCTCAAATTAGATCATTGGATTATTCTTAATTTAATTACAAATTAATGAGAAATTATGATACATGTGTCATCCTAATTTAAACAGTATTCAAGTACGGAGACGGATTATTTGCGCGGCGGTCATCATACGTTTTCTTTGGTTTGAAGTTTTACCGGTCAAGCCGTACCCCTTTCCACACGGACAACTTGGAAAAACAAATCAAATCAAAACTCAAAAACACACATCACATATACAAACACCCAACGACCAACCCCCCAATTTTTATGCCGGTTCCAGCCTCCTTCCATTGCTTTTCATAAGCAAAATATGTAACACCTGTCAAACCAACCCTGCCTCACCTATCTCCTCTCCTCTTTCCCACCCCAAGGGCCCTATTGACAAAAAAATAAATATAATTTTTATTACAGATAAATATAGTCTCGAGTCCTTAGATTATAGTACTAGTTGTGCTTCAATTTCTTTTTTTTAAATAACGACAACAACGTTCAATGTAAAATAAGTTTTGTAAGCATATCTTATCTCTATAAGTGTGCGTGCAAGTAAACACATTGATTTCAAGAAACCTGCATTAAAAATTTTAAAAAATATTTTGTTTTCGGTTTAAATTTGTTGAATTCCTCACCAAAATTACTATGTCTTTTAGATTTATTGTATAATATAAAGCTGTCTCAAAGTGTTATATATTTGCTGAGTAAAAAACGAAAGAATGCTAAAAGAATATCAAATCAATCATTTAATTTGTGTAATTTAATTTGCCATCAAACAAGAAAACTTTTAATTCATACACTGGATGTATTTCAAGTTTGACGAGTAAAATATATCTAAATTTGAATAAATATAAAGTTTAAATTATTAAAATAGAAAATATATGTAAAAATGTATTATACAATTTATTATATGAATTTATTGAATTTATCATCTCTATTAGATTTTTTGTATTTTAATAATTTAAACTTGATGTCAATTCAAATTTAGATATTTCTTATTTGACTAGCTTAAAACACACCAAATACTAAATTGTTTTATATAGTGAAATTTATCCAATTTAAATTAGAGGTGACTCAAAGTTTGACTAGTACCCCTGAAAGGAAGGGAACAATTATATTATTATATATAAAGAAGCAAATACAAATACCACATAAAATGTGAAAAGAAAAAGGAAAGTAAAAAAGCCCTACCTGCACTGCACTACATGTGTGCCTTTTTGTGAAGCCACATAGAAAGTGACTTGGAACCGTCCAAGAAATATACCTGTCCGGCTTTCATCAAATTTTCTTCCCTCAACTCTTTATATATAATCCCACCTCACCTCTCATCTCTCTGTTCAGACAGACCTCCACCCTCTTTCTAGAGAGAGAAACAGAGATCTAGAGAGAGAAACACAAACCCAGAAAGAACATACATAGGAAGATGCAGATGGGATACAAACCCAGATTTATAATGAACAACAACAACAACAAAGGCGGGCAATGCAAGAAGCACCCTAAACACAGGCAATCACCAGGGGTGTGTTCGCTCTGTGTTTCAGAAAAACTCACAAGAATCTCAGCCACGAGCAGTAATAAGACATCAAAAGGGAGAGCATATTACTGCTCTTCATCTTCTCTTTCCTCAAGTGTGGATGACTCGTACGCTTCTTCGCCTTCTTCCTCGCCTCCCCACCTTCGGAGAATCGCCTCCGATGTGCTGGTCGATGATAATGCGAAAAAAGTTGATGCTGGGTTCGGTAAGAGCAGATCAATGGCTTTTGTTGCTGCTGAAGATGGCAAATTAAGACCAGAGGAGAAGAGAGGTAGTAGTAGTAATAATAATAATAAGAAGAAAGTGATTCGTGGGTTTTGGTCTAAGATTCTTCATCCAAGAAGCAACAAGAGATTAAAGGATCATAATCGTAAGGTTTTCATGAACATCTCACAATCACAGCCTCTTGGAGCAACCAGCAGTTCCAGCACAGTTGTTTATTGATCTTAATTAATTAATATATATCTCTCTCTAGATTGGGCAGTTCTCTCTCTTGATGATGTATCTTTTTCTTGGTTTGTAAAAAAGAAAGGAGGGGAATTAAGGAGGAATTAAAAAAGACATACAGAACAAATACAAAAGGAAAGGATTTTATATGTAGTATGATGTACGGTGTGTTGATTGTTATATTGTACATGCACGATTACTGCATCAATTTTTGGTGAGAAATTATAGGGGATATTGCTACGTGTATTAGGTTAATTACAAGTTTGTGTGATGTGGTTGAAAGTTTACACCCTTCCATTATTGTACTCTTGATTATTCAATTAATTTGTTTATAATTATTTCGCAAGTGTACAGATTGATGTTTTGTAATTTGTTTTCATTTTGTGAGCCGCAATGCATAGGAATTTTGATGAAAAATTATTTCACTTAAAATGTTGTGTTCAATATATTTAGATAGATTATACATTTTTTTTGGAGAGAGAACAAGGATCGTTAGCTAGCTTCATTTCAGAGACTGCTTTTAATTTATGAAGTAAAGGCAATTGTTTTATTGTTTTGGGGGGGGGGGAGATCAAAAGAATAATGACAAACATTATAAAAATTATGACAATCACTAGTAACGTATCTAGTTTTGTTAGGTATTTAATTACCCCCCAAAAAATCCCAAAATATATATGGTAGGTGTCAAAGGTATTCCAAATTGATCCAAAGTAAAGTGCCTAAACAAATATCAGAATTAAACTAGTAACATACTTGTTAATTTGGTAAATTTTTTACAATGAATGGAAATCTATATATATGTCAAATTATGCATATATCAATTTTTTATATATTTTTTATGGCACCGAATATAATATACTTTTTTTTATTCGAGTTAATCGAGGACACAGTACGTAGCAAATCCTAGCACTGTTGAGTTTTCAAAGCAACGATTTGGCTGCATCAAAATGCGTATATTGAAAACATAATTTTCAAAACTTAAACCTACGGTCGGCTTTAAATTTGATCTTTTATATATAAGATATCTTTAGTTCACTGCATTCATGCGCGCATTGAATAAAAATCATTCAAAAGGGAACTTATGCAAACATTCCTTTTGATGTTGCTCCTATCATATAGAGATGGGTTGTAAGTGAATTATTGAATGTGCCATATATGGCTCAACCTTGTCAAATTGAGCCTTCTAAGGTAGACAAGGTTAAATAGCTTCTACTACAAGGATAGCGAGGATGTTTGTTTTTGGATCGTAGAAACCCACTTTTTGCAGATATCTTTCCTCTCTCGGGGTCAATAATTAAATGTAATGATTCGTGAGATGACTCACTGAGATTTGAGATAGATTAAGTCGATCAAGAACAATCTGTCGAAAGATGGCATAATATGAGCCGCCCAATCCTAGTAGAACAGTATGGGAATCCTTCAGCTCTTGCTGCTCACACTACATACGTACTAGATCTTCATGGCACCCCCTCCACCAAAGTGTGAGCCAGACCAACTCCAACTTCATGAACAAAAAGCCCAGGTACCATTTTTCCGAAGTAAAAAGCACCTAAACTTTGAGCGAACATATATAAATGAGTATATATTCATATAAAATATCTTTTATTAAGAGATACTTTTTTTCACCAATAAGATTATACCATAATATATATAATATTTTAAAAGTCTACTTTTCCATGTAACAGTGTGTTTGAATTGAGGGGAGAGAAGGAGAGGGGAGGGGAATAAAGGCTAATAAACACTTATTTCCCTTGTTTGGAAATATTAAATGAGGGGGAAGGGAGGGAAACCGAGGGGAACATTTCACCCTCATTTCCCCCCATTCCTCTCATTTTATTCACCCCCCAAAATGAGGGGGAAAGGAAGGAAAGGAAAGATTTTTAATAGTTCTCTCCCTTTCCCCTCCATTCCCTCTTACAACATATCCCAAATAAGGTGAGTATAAATCACCTTCCTTTCCTTTCCTTTCCCTCTCTTCCCCTCCTTTCCCCCTCTCTATCTGAATCCAAACAAATAAGTTTGTCACATAGTTATTCGGCGTTGCTGGGGAAAACCCTTCAATGAATCTGATGTCAAGGCCACTTCAGAAGCTCATCCTTTGATGGGGTAGAAACTTTTCTAATCTTTGCTTCTTTCCGTGCATCCAAAAAAGGAGCAGAGAGAGTCGGACTAATTAGGAGGGAAGTGGCATTAGCCTATTAGGAAGCGGTATTGGGTTGATTTGGTCTTTTGGCAGTGAATTTGTCTACAATAGACAGCCACGAAATGAGCTGTCAAATTAGGCTTCTTGACGTGTACTGAACTTTAAATTTGGACATCACCCGCATATTGTGGCATGCCAATGCCACCTTAAATTCTTGGAAATTCCCTTGACCGCTTCAAACTCACAAGTCACAAGTCTTACCAAGTCGGTGGTCAACCCAGCCTGCTCTACAGGTTTGTCCCCCCTCCCTTTGCTTTCCTTTTCCCCCGTTTACTTGTTCTTGCCCTCCATCTTTTTAATTATTGAATCAAGCCATTCACTAAATCCCTATTTAAGAAGAAATCGTAGATTTTTTTATTGGCTTATGAGGGGGAAGGCTGATGGAGTACAACATATATGCAGGATTTTAGATCTAGAGAAACTTGGTTTGGTGTTAGGTGCCTTGGGTAATCCTCATACCAATAAAGGAAGATTGGTCCCGAAAATCGGACTTTGATAGGGGTGATAAACTAGCCGCCAGGGCATCAAATGAGACAAATCCCATTCGGTTTAACATAATTGGATATTGACTGCACCATAAACAACATTAAAATTTCGACAAAGATCATTTTTAAACATGAGGACAAATTTGCGTACACTCCCCCGACAAAAAAAGACTCTGTTAAAGTTCATATATGTCCTCCTTTATTTTGCAGTTCATATCTCTTGCGGAGGAGAAAACTCATCCCAAGTATATATAATATATCTCTATTATTAAGTATCAGCGTTTGGAATTTGGACCACTAATAAAATCATTTCAAAGAAACATTTGCTCAAATGACTTCAATAACTAGGGTATGGGGCGGAGGTGCATGTAATAACACATGAAATCGTACAAAAATATTAAATGACAAGGATGTTGACATGGTGTAGTTGAAAACGCACGTCCACGTCTTGCATTGATAATAACCGGAATTGCACGAAAATGCCAAAATGCGTGCGTCCCCGTGTTGCATATGCTCACTCTAACCAGCTGACTTGAACGTACGGCCAGTTTTATGATACTGGTGCTCACGAAGCTCCATCCAGCCCACGGCAAACTCAAGGACTACCCAGCAAAATATTTATCTAATTAAAATATGAAAATCCAGAGGAATGAGATTTGACTCTTCAGCATCTTAACGGCCTTTTTCCAGGTCCAAGAGTCTGAATCAACGTACATGCATGTACCCATATTCGCCACCTCGGAGTTGATTCATTCAATTCACAACATCATGCAATACAAACATTCCGGCGTGGCTGTAGGCCTCAAAGGCTCTTTCAACCCCATTTGCAACTATCTTCTAATTGCATTCATGCCATGGTTTTCTCATCTTGCTTTCAAGGATCATTTATTTCCCGGCCTATTTCTCAATTCGCTGATATTGCGTGAGTTAGGAGTAGACACATGCCTCTCAAGTTGCTTCAGCTAAGATGGTTGAATACACCTTCAAGAAATATCTCCTTTGTCATTTGTGACATGCCATCAAGAGCCTCTTGCCCAGAATTTAACACGAACAGCATGTACTTTCTCTGTAGTGTTTGCATCTCATTGTCTTTGTAGTGGACAAGAGAACCCAAGGAGACATTCAACTACGTTGGTTATGGAAAACTCGACCATACGTTAAAGGTCACCGCGATACTGCCAAGGCCATTTGGAGTGCAACCTTTTCCAATGGTAAGAATCTGCAAATCAGCTATTATGCAAGCATGTGCTTAGAATTTATGTTGTAACAATATAATTCCATAATAACGATGCAAATAAAGAATGTAGTGAGGCAACACCGAGCAAATTTGTAGGTCTAGTAGCTACGACTATAAATACGATTTGAATTGCATTATTTGTATAGGTGGAAAGACTCCAGCTTCTCATATAATTCACCAAAAATAAATAAATAAATAAATAAATAGAAGGCAGCATTCCTCCATTGCTCTTGGACAAGGAACACATCAAATATAATTGTATGTTCAAAGTCACTTTCTATCCAATTGATGGCCATCCAAATTAATTGTCACAAAAAAAGCAAGGAGGATGCCTCAGAAAGGCGCAGTGACACAAGATTTTGAAACAAAGACAACAATTATTACAACTGTAAAAATAGCGGCAGTAGGAGGGGACAAAAATGAAGACGACCCCGCATAGGTAGCATTGTAGGAGTCACAACTAGTGAAGATTATAGTTCAAATTGAAGGCAATAAACACATCAAAATTAGCAATAATAGAAATATAGTGATAGAAGGCTAGTGAATGTAAAGCGGCCAGAGCAAACAGACCTAATAGATGTGATATATATCAACACCAGTGCATGGAGAGAGGAAGCACAGAAGGACAACTGACGTGGTAAAGAAGGGGAGACGAGATCCATATTTTAAACAATGAAAAGCCTACAGAAATTGGACAAAGGGATCCTTCATTGGCGCAGCAAGACGGGGAAAAAATCGACTATATCTTCTTAATCCTTCATTATTTCCACGAGACCACGAGGTCCACGACTGCGAACTGCTACCTGATGATACTCAGAGGAGCCGTACATGTGTAATCAGTATCTAACGAGAGGAAAACTTCATCAGTTATCCTCGAAAATGAGAAATCAATAGTGTGACAAAGACAGTCAAAAAAAAGAAGAAACTCACTGTTTCATTTTTGTGAAAGAGACAGATGACAAAAATCCTGTATTGCAGGCACAGACTTTGGTTCTGTGCTCCTCATCCCTCCATGTTTCTGAGTTGAAGTAAATATACACTACATCCAGAACATGATGAGTAATCACATTCAACTGTGACCCCCCCCCCCCCCAAAAAAACCCCACAGCTGGCCATTGGCCAACGGCTATGGGATGAGGCAGAGGGAGGCAACTGATAGAGGCTGTGGTTGGTATCAAAGCGTAGGATTAACCATTTAACCTCATGCGGTCAGCTCAAATTATTCCAAATATGGCCTCATGGGCAGAAGGGGGTTCAGCTTTTAATGAAAATAGCTGTGGGATTACTGCGCCAAAACCCCAACAGGGCAGATGATCTCTCTCTAGCCTCTAGGAAACTTTGTGAGTCAGACCAGCCAAGTGGAGGTGGTAGTCGGGTAGGACAGGAGAACAGAGTGCTTGGTAATTAACAGAGGACAGGACAAAAGATTGCTCGCCACGTCCTGCTTACAACCCTTCATCGCCGTAAATCAGGCCTCCCTGGATAACGTCCACCCCAGTAATTTGACTTGCCAACAATGCAAAGGGAATCAAGTATAAAACAGAAAACAAGAAAAAGGTTACAAAATTATAGCATCTGCTGTGTTGAAGCTCAACTTTCTTAAGTCTAAACAGACATCTCAATTAAATACCCCCCCCCCCAATTTTGAATTTCTGTAGTTTATCACTAAGAAATGAAGTTTCATAATCAGTACCTTCCCAATAAGCAAAACATCAGCACAATGCTTCTTGTGCAATGCAGAAGAAGAGTCTAGTGATCACCAATACCCATTGCAGGAGCATGATCCATTCTTGAAATGATGAAAACGACTAGAATCCCTCAATAAAATCTCATTATCAACACTCTGGGACACATAGGTGAACACAGTATGGCAATCACCACAGACACGCAAGTTCTTGGTAATTCGGATGGTGGCACCAGCAGTTGATGTGAGGATAGCATAAGCAAGAGCCAATTTTTCACTATGTTCAAACAGAAAATCACCTTTCTCCTCATCATCCACGTCATGGAGAGCAAAGTTGGTCTCTGGCACATATCCTAGGGCTTTAATACATTTGATTAAGTCAGAAAGAAGCTCATATATTTCTTGTGACTGGGGATGCGACCAATCTCCCGCATAAAATGTCACAACGCCTTTCTTCCCTTGGACCCAACTACAGCCAGGCTTTTTCTGCACTCCTGAATACTGCATCAAAGATCTGATATTTGACACGTCTTTCCAGCGTCTTGCTCCAGCATATATATTAGACAGAAGTATATATGTGCCATCATCTTGTGACTCCAATCGTGATAATCTACTTGCAGCATATTCACCAAGTTCAACATTCGCATGAATCCTACAAGCACCAAGCAACGCAATCCACACTATTGAGGTTGGCTCCATGGGCATGTCCTCAATCAGTTTTTTAGCTTCTTCTAAACGACCTGCTCGGCCCAAGAGGTCAACCATACAAGCATAGTGTTCCACAAAAGGGACAACCCCAAATTCCTTCTTCATATTGTTAAAGTATCTCATCCCATGTTCAACCATGCCCGCATGGCTGCAAGCGTAAAGGACAACAACAAAAGTAACACCATCAGGAGCTAAACCAGCTCCTCTCATCTGATCGAATATCTGAAGTGCATCTGCACCACGACCATGCATGCCATAGCCCGCCATTAATGATGTCCAAGAAACCGAATTTCTCTCCTTCATATTATTGAAAACCGTCCGAGCAGCATCAACATTCCCGGATTTTGAATACATGTCTATCAAACAATTATCCACAAACAAAAGTGAAGGCCCGAAACGATTGCGCAATACGTAAGAATGAACCTGTTCACCAATCCTTAGAGCCCCTAAGTGAGAGCAAGCCATCAAAATACATGAAATAGTAAAAGCATTTGGAGAAGTAAAAGTTTGTTGCATCATCAGGGAGAACAAATCTATGGCCTCATTAGCATCACCATGCTGAGCATACCCACCAATCATTGCCGTCCAAGTTACGACATTTCTATCTTCTATTTTAACAGAATCAAAAATTGTGCGAGCAATCTGAAGTTCTTTACACTTTGTATACATATCAATTAGGCCATTCATGATCATTAGATCATCTCCTGGTTCCATACTATCCATGTTAAGGAGACGTTTTATTGCATAGCAATGAGTCTCCTTTCCCTGAGGCAATGCTCCCACACAAGCACATCCTGAAAGCAAGGAGATGAGGGTCACGACATTTGGCTCCAAACCTGAATTTCTCATTTTGTGAAACACATCCAGCGCCTCATAACCGCGTTCTCTCTGTGCATATGCGGCAATGACTGCAGTCCACGTGACAATATTGCACTCAACATTTTCCTCCCCCATCTCCTCAAACAAGCTCAGAGCCTCATCAAATTCACCAGCCTGTGCGTAGCCAGTAACCATAGCATTCCAAGACACCACATCCCTCTCCCTCATCCTTTTGAACACCTTACTTGCTTCGTCAGTCACCCCACACTTGGCATACATATCTACCAATGCATTACCCACAAAGACATCCTCAAACAGCCCATTCCTCACAGCAAAACCGTGCACCTGCCTTCCCAATGGAAGAGATCCCAAAGCAGCAGAACCCGGTAACACATTGACAAGACTAACAGCATTGGGACGCATGCTGAAATCGTTAGTCATTCTCGCAAACAACTTTAACGCAGTCCCAAAAAAATCATTTTGCGCATAAGCAGCCACAATTGAATTCCACGACACAACATCAAACACCCCTCTTTCAAGCATTTCATCGAACACCTTGCGCGCAAGGTCCGGAGAGCCACACCTCCCATACATTGCCATTAGAGAATTACAAACAAACAAATTGGCACCAAACCCAGAAACATACGCTTGACAATGGACCAATCCACCCAGTCGTAACGACGGAATTTCGCCGCATGCCTTGATAACAAATGGGAAGGTATAGCAATCAGGGGAGCAACCCAGTTTCTTCATTTTGTAGTAAAGATGGAGGGCATCGTGAAGAGGAGAGAATCGGACAGATCTCTGTATCAGGGCATTCCAGGATGAAACAGGGGCAGCTGATGGGGGGGTGCGTTCGAGGAGGGCAATTGCTTGACATGTTGCATTGCAGGAGATATACACGGAAACTACGTCGTTCAGGTGGTAAAAGGTGAGGCCTTGGACTAAGACCTGCTGATGGATGCGCTTGGCAGCAGCAAGGGATCTGCATTCTTTGAAGAGAGAGATGGGGACACGGGGTGCTAATGAGGATGGTGATGGTGATAGGGTAGAAGAGAAGATAATTGGAGTTTGGGAGAGAAATGCGAGCTGGGTACGACCGAGGAGTTTGCGCGGGGCTTTCAGAGAGCAATATCGTTGGAGCATTTAGCTTGAAATTTGAACTTGGAGACAGCTGAAGACCATGCCCATGGCTCTGTAAAGAGATTGAAAGCGCCGTGTGCCCCACTCGATCATAATTCATAGCCAAAGCCCTTTTCAAACCAGAATTGGAATTCGAGGGAATGAGAGCATACGCGAACCAAGTTCCACTCCAAAGGCGGGGGTCTGCCTCTTTACATCATGTTAAGTAAAATTAGCTATTTGCACCTCAATAATTATTTAGTTAACAAATAGTAGTTCTAATTTAATTATTGGCAGTAAGTGATTTAATTGAGTGTTCCGAACAAATATTTTTAGTAAATTTAATTATTAGATGATTAATGCAGATTGATATAGAAAGGTATACACAATTTTCAAATATAAAATTTTCAAATAGTATTTTTTGTTCAAAAACTATAAAATGCTATTTTTGAATGTCAAAAGCTAACATTACCAATTTTTTAGAAGAAACGCTGAATCTACTTGAAATACTATTCCAAACACAAGTTTACTGAATATTAAAAATTGGCTGATTAGTGTATTGACTTAACAAAAATATTAAACACTACTCAAAACACTGTTGTTGAACACGACTTAAGTTTTACCTTTTGGAACTCTTCCCACTCGAGCAGCTACAGCCTACAGAATGTGCGCCATGGCCCCCTTAGCACAGTCCAACAAACTTGGATGCGAAGCAGAACTCTGAGATCTGGAATGTAGGACAACTTTTTTGGGGGGGTTAAAGTTGGTTTTTCTTTTTTTTTAGTTTAAATAAGAAAGCTAAGTAGTGTGTTGTAAACTGGATCATGACAAATATTTTAATTTTGCTAATCCAAATTGGGGTTCTATTTGATGTGGAAGTGAGGAAAAAGAGTTCAAAAAATTGGAAGTTAGAATGTTGTGGACAAACGCCCACCTATAATTCCAAAAATTTTAGCTTTGGTTGCAGTCAGAACATTTGCAATGCAAGTTATAAATTTTAGAACTCCAACCCCTACACATCATCCCAAGTTTCAACTTTTGGAACTCTTTTCTCTCACCTCAACATCGAATGGAACTCCAACATGAGTTACCAAATAAATTACTTCCCACAGAGCCCACAACACATTTTTTATTATTGCTTTTCTTTTGTATTAACTTTTACATTATAACTTGTAATAATTTTTTTTTGTCATTGAAATACTGAATAAGTAATTTACGATGGATGAAGTAATTTGGCCCAACGCCTATTCCTTCATGCCTTTTGAACGAATACGTTTGAAATTAGCACATGAAGGTAGTCGCCTATGGGAATTTAGAAGCCAGTTCCGGTTCAACGTTTCATTCCTTGTTTGCTGGTGCATTTTATTATGGGGGCATTCTGCGTGGCCTTAAAGTCAACTTTGATTAACAATTAGTCAATTATATCATTATAAATAAGATTTGGGCCGTACGACATGTCTTTCGGCCACCGTATCCAATTCCTGCACCAATTCAATGTTGCAACATGCGAAGGTGTGTGCTAATCCGCTCGATTCTTTTTTAGATAACAAGATGGAAATCGGATAGAGAATTATAAAATAAAGAAAGCATGGTCCCCAAGGAAAATATCAGACAACAATATACTAATTTCTTATTTATGTATAACTTACATTCATTAATTGTATAAATTAATTTATGAGAGATAAAATGTTTTTTATATTCTCCAGAAAATTAAATAAATTAATAATTATATATATATAATTTTCACAAAAAGGGCTTGGAATCAGCCCAAAAGGCCAACCCATAAAACACAAGCAAAAAGGGACTGGGCATCTAGCCCATAAAGCCCAACCCAATAAAGATTTAAAATTTAAAATTAATTAATAAATTCATAAACCGAAAACCCAAGTGTATATGATTTTTTTTAATTTTTTTTTTGGGTTCTAGATTCAACGATACGACATCTTTTGAATGAATAAGACCCAAAAAAAGGAATGGGGTGGAACATTACGACATGTCACCATGCGCGCCATTCAGAGCAAACCTGCATGTAAAGAAAGCATGGGAATGTGGGAAAGAAATGTGGAGCGAGGCCTTCAGGCTGCAGATACTCTCACCTCCACTTCAATAGAACTCTAACTTCGATAAATAAATAAAATATTTCTTATGAAACTTACAATTAAACATATTTAATTACTTTTACTCCTTTATTTTGTATTGATATTTACGTTTATATAACTTGTAGCAATCTTTTTTAATTCTCAAAAATTTAAATAACATAATTTATATATACATATATATGTATAAATATATATTTGTGTGTGCGTGTGTGTGAAAATAAAACATTAAAATATGCATGAAATTTTTAAGAAAAGGTTGACCCAACCCATATTTGAAGCTGGTAGTTCAGTGCAGAAGTAAATCCACAAAAGCCAAGTTCAACAACAATAATATCACGACCCAAAAAAAAAAAAAAAAAGTGTGAAAAACTCAAATGATGACTCGAATAACCTCGAAGTACAAAAATCTCATCTTCTCATGGTTGCTGCTCTTATTCTCTCTCCTATCCCTCTCTCCTCCAATGGCTTCCTCAACCTCAGCGATCCTCTTATTCCATAGGAAATGACACGTATTCATCAGTAATAGTAATCCATGCCAACCGCCGCGTTCATGCACCAGGTACGACCCCAAAAAAAAGAGAAAAAAAAGGAGTGCAAGACCATGAGCATAGTCTAACACATGATCCATTCGATCCGACGAGCGTGCAAGTTGCAAGCAGCACAATCGAAATAGGGGCCACGTTGGAATGCGGGTTGCAAGTGCTATGAATATTAAAACTCAAAGAGGAATATTGTGAAATTTGATTCTCTCACATATGTTTTTGATTCAACTAATAGTAGGATCATATATAATAATACATTGTTTGGAGGATTTGAATGAAATCATTTAAATAAGTTTATATAAAATTGTACCTAAAAAAATGCTAATGTCCTCAGCCATCTCTCTCTCTTTTTTTTTTAATAGTTAAAGTGAGCGGACCCAACCCATTAGACCCCTATCTCAGGATACCTAACGGGTCAGAGGAGGGGATGTTGAAGTCTAGATAAGGTATAGGAATACAAGCTCGCCCACACACGCCCCCAGGATCGAACCCGGGAGGTGGGGGTGGCAGGTGGAGTGTTGGCCGCACAGGCCAACACAGCTTCGACTCCTCGTCCATCTCTTATCCAAATATCTTAGTTTAATTGCTATTTGTTGGGGCTATAATTGGTTTTTTGACAGTGATTCGCTCCAATTTCGCCTCCTTCATGGTCGTTATAGCCTCTCTTCTTCTTATGGTTGTTTTGGTAAATGACATAGTGAAATTTGATAAGCACTTCATATAGAGAAGCATGTTACTCAAACGAATTATGTGTGAAGAAGTAAAGTCAGCCTCTTTTACGCATTGTTGCCTCATGGACATGTACAAAACACCTAATACTCGGCCTTGATCATGTAATGAGCCTTGGATACTTAAGTTAGATAGTGGTACAGATTAACTTAAAAACGGGCAAGAAAAGAGAGTATACACAAAGAAGAATAATTGAAAGGGGATAACATGCAGGAGAAAAAGTGAAAGTGGACTACACAACATGTGGTGGACACAAGGCGTGAGTTTTACGACTTAGAGGTGTCAATACGCCATTATCTGTACAAGGAATTAGTCTAAGATGTGGTAAATTATAGCTATGATCATATCTAACCGCTTTTTTATAAATGGATAAGTGTTAAATATTAAAAATGCAGGTAATATTTCAATTATGAAATTCTATTTGGTTTCTCATCTGCTTACATCTGGCATAAGCTCCTCATCCATAGACAACAAATTATATAAGCAAGCTCTAAACGATTCAAAAGTCAAGGCTGCTAGCCATTTGGGGTTGAGTTTGGATTTTATCTTGAGCTTAAAAAGAAAAAAAAAAAAAGAAGGTAAAATTACAATGCAATACCCATCGAACAGAGGACAGTCGTGGCAGTGGGCAATTGGGTCCATACTAGGCGTGTGCAACGGGCTGAACACGCCAAGTGGGTCGGGGCGTTTTGAATAGAACAAATAAAGAGTTGGGCAAATAATGAATCGAGTCAATAATGGATCGACCCATTAAAGAATATTAACGCGTTGGATCGGTCAATCCATTAACGCCCTATTTAGTGGCCCGTTATTTTTTCAATATATTTAGCACACTAATTTACATGTTGTGATTAGTTAAACTGATTACCAATGCTTCATTCATAACAATAATTACTATACATTGTTTTTTTTTGCAAGTTTGTTCCATTTTAAAATAGGCTAAAAGTGGATCGTCAATGGACCGATCTGATTGACCATTTACATAAAAGGCCTAACCCTGCCCAAATCATTACCGTATCGGCCATGACCCGTCCCCACCCGCGTTGTAAGCGGTCTAACATAACCTGACCTGACTCGATTCATTGCTCACCTCTTGTACATACCACGTGACTAGCATTAGATCATCTACTTGATCAGGGGGGAAAAAGCATTGGGTCATCTCCTAACTACTAACTCAGTCATCAATTTTGCCCGCAAACAAGATTAGTTCAGCGCAGCAAACTAGAGATTACCCCAAAAAACAAAAGAAAAAACCATCCCTCTTCCTCTCAAAGAGGAGCCCTAAAATCGAATGTATTCCTAAATTTTTGTGCCCTTCCCGGTTCGCCCCCTCCCTCTCATTCTCTCTCCGGCTAATCTATTCTCAGCGATGATTCTCTCTCCAGATACTGGAGTCACTCCAGTTTCAACTCCATAGCTTGATACTCCCATCGATTTCGAAAACTTGATAGACGCTTATTACAATTAACAGAGGTAGGATTAATTTGAAATTGTCATCTTTAATGTTTGCAATCGTCTCGCTATCTGTCGAGTTCTCCATTGTAAATTTTGATAGCTGTTTAACGTTGTTTGTTTGGGATTGATTGTTTTTGCATGTATAACCCTTGATTTCTTATAATGTTTCAGGTTGTTTCGAGTTAATTGGGGTGCTAATTTATTTGAGCAGTCTGCTTCTGTATTGTTAGCGGTAAATTACTGTACTATTGATATTATTAGGGTTTTAGGGAGAGGGGCATAGGTTAGGGTTTTAGGGAGTGTGATGTTGGAAGGGCTGACGTGATGGAAAACGCGGACGCGGAAGAACCAGAGAAGAAAAGGCCGCATTTGAACAGTGTTTCTTCCCCTATGGCCCGTAATTCCGTCATTGCGCCTGATAACAAATCGGTATCTCCTAATCTCTCTGTCTCGTTCTTCTTCTTACTCCCAATTTTGCTGGGATTCGTTAATTTTTCACTGGCTTAGATTTCAGCAGGATTAGAGTTTATAGGGTTTCCTTGTTCCTCATTTTATAACTCATGTGTTGTGAATAAGAATTCTGTATTCAAGTTCCAGAAAACATGTAAAAGTGACTGTTGTTATCTTTGCTTGGGAGTTGATTTCTTTGTTAGCAAATACTTCTTCATTTCATCCCTACCTGCGTAGGACACATGAGGAACTATTGATTTATTATGTAGTCCATTTGCGAGAATGTACGCTATATAGCTGAACGAATTGGAACTCTTATTAAGAGCTACCTGACAATTATTGGTTTAGACGCTGTCATAGATTTGATTAGCGAGATGCTCGACAGCGAATTATTATTATTATTTTTTTATTGTTGTTTGCTTTACTGATAAAGGAAATCCAGAGATGCTGATGTTGTGAATGATTCATTATCCTTTTTTCCAGTACTTAGTTGGTAATCAGACCTGTCGCATGCCTTTTTCCAAAATTGGAGGCTATCTGTGCCATATTAACTTCATATTTGTTGTATTCTAAGCTGTGAGCCAAGGCTAGTATCATAGATATGAAGCTCATTGCTAACAAATGGATATTTGAGTGTATGCTTTTCCAATCTAAAATGTATTTTTGGCTGTATTCCAATGAAAATGCTCGGACTCATGCTCGGAAACTGCTACGTGGTGCTGTGTTATATCTTATAATGTGGATATGGGACTTACGCAGTTCTCATTAACAGTTTTCATCTTTATCTTGAATGCCCTTGAATATTTTCATGTTTTGATTAGCTAATGAAGTGTGGGATTCTGTCGTATCTCATCATGCTTATATATGATGCATAGATTACTAAATCATTGATTTTTGTGCCAGTGCAATTGCATATTGGCATATCTTTAGGCGTCCTTGTCTACGATGCCTCTTTATTCCTATTTTGGCATGTAAATGCCCTTCCAGTTGTATTGGTCATTTCTTGTGCAGAGAGTTAATAGTATGTCTAGAATGCAGATTTATCTCCCCTTTTTGTACTTCCTTGGATCGCTAATTCTTGTTATTCTTGTTTTCATTTTGAGTTACTCATTAATACTTGAGAGACATGTGCATGGGCTTCCCTATTTCATTCCTGTTCTTCTATGTAAGGTCTTGAAAACACTGGCATTGTATTAGATATGATGAATGGTTCTTTGAGCACAAACCGTTGCTTTATTATTTGTGGCCCCTAATCGTTCTTGTTGCATTGATTTTAGGTTGCCTTTTTCATATGATAACAAAAAACTTCAATAAAAGAAGTGGCAATTGCATGTTGATAGTTCAAGGCTCTTTTTTTTTGGGGGGGGGGGGGGGGGATGAGGGTGAAGACTTTATTGCATGAAAGTGGATCTTAATCATCTTGTCAAGAGCTCTTCATTCTTTGCAGGTTGATGCAGCTGTCCTTCAATATCAGAATCAAAAACTTGTGCAGCAACTAGATAAGCAAAAGCACGAGCTGCATGATCTTGAAGTCAAAATAAAAGAACTAAAAGAAAGACAATCTGCTTATGATGATATGCTGATAACAGTGAACCAACTATGGAACCAGGTTATTTTCTAGGAAATTTTTTGTGGATACCTTTTTGCTTCTTCCGTTACCTTTGGTTACGTGGTTCCTCAAATTAAACTCCGTCATCTTGCGGTGCAGTTGGTTGATGATCTAGTTCTGCTTGGCGTTAGAGCTGGGGGTGGCCAACCTGTACTGCAGACTTTAGATGCTGAAGACTGTTCTCAAGGTGGTTTTAGCAATCACATTCCGTTGAGATTCTAGGTGTAATATGTGACAATTAAATTTATAGGGATTTGAAAAAGCTTTTCCATTCTTAACTATAGATTGTCTTACCTTTTAGGTTCAATACCATCATGTCCTGCGGAGGATATATTTCTCTGCCGGCTCCTGAAAGTAGATTCTGTTGAGGGTACTGGAGGAGATGATTGTGTTAGATTTGTGGAAGAACAACTTGCGCAGCGTCATGCATCTACTCGAGAGTTATTTAAATGCCTTGAGGATACTATTAAGGATCAGATAAAAAAGGCTGAAAGCATGTCTCAGGGATTGCACAGAAACCTTTCTACAGAAGGTCAAGGAATTTATAACAATCAATATTTGTGTACTTATTGTTACTTAAGTTTTAAGGAAACCTTTTCTGTAAGTATTGATCCTAAATATTTTTCCATTTCTGGATGTTGCAGATGCTGTTGCATGTTTCAATGAGATTAACAATTGGATGATACAGGAGGCTGAAAACCTTAATGAAGTCCTCACTTGTATCCACGAGAAGCACAAGGAATATGCTGATAGGATTCAAAATTACATACAATATCACTCTGTGGATCAGACTGAGATCAAACGTCTTGCAGGTCTGTCAAACATGTATTTTGGTTATCTCTTGTTTAAATGGTGCAGAGAAGCAAAGATTTATATGTATTACCATTTAATGGAGTCATACAAATTAATTTGTTGGAGATGATTTATTTGAATTTTTGTTCTTACACTTCCGTACTCCTTCCCATTCTAGGCGAACTAGAAGAATACATGGCTGAGCTTGAGGAAAGTCGAAGGAAGCTTGTAAACCTGAGAATGCAAAAGAATGCTGCAACAGAGAAATACAACACGGTTTCTGGTGCCGTAAATGGTAACTTATCTCCAGAGAAACTGCCAGATAGGACAATGGGTCTACGGGAACTGAAGGATTCAATTGAGGAAGCAAAGGTACATAGCCTGTAAGCTGATCCTTGTTTTAACATGATCATGCCTTATAAGTTAAAATAATAACATTAGCTGATGCTGCAGATATTAGCTGCTGAGCGACTTAGTGAGCTTGAGGATGCACGTGAGGACAACTTGATACTTACAAAACAATTGGAAGATATTGAGGTGTGTTTCAGGGGAATTTAAATTAATGGGTTGGTCTACATGCATTAACTCATCAGCATGAGCGTTCTCAGGGTGTATGGCAGGGCATGCATAAACTAATTTGTTAGGATGCACATGTGTGTTGTTTATTTCTCTAATGTGGAGTTCTGATATTGTTATTGTAGAGTGAAATGAAAGATGACAAGTATGTGTTGTCTTCTCGATTGTACACTTTACTAAATGACCAGATTCATCATTGGAAAGCTGAACTGTCGCGGTACAAGACATTGACAGAGTCTCTGCAGGTGACGCTACTTCCCTTTTTGTATGTGTAAGAGGTTCTCTTTTTCCATACTTATGCACTGTTCTAAAAGTTATGCTGCAGACAGAGAAATCGTACATTATGAGAAGAGAGAAGGAATTGGAGTTGAAAGCGGAATCTACAGATACCGCTAAAACTGCGATTGTCAATGCTGAGAGAAGACTCGAGGAACTAGAGCAGCGGCTTCAGAGCTGTATTCTTGAAAAGAATGATCTTGAAGCCAAAATGGAAGAAGCTGTTCAAGATTCAGGTAATCAGTTGGCTGTGCAGGTATGATAACTAACTCACGACTCTGCAACCGACATTAATCTAACATTTAATCTGCTTCAGGAAGGAAGGACATTAAGGCTGAGTTCAGAGTGATGGCATCAGCTCTGTCTAAAGAAATGGGTATGGTGGAAGCACAGTTGAAACGTTGGAAGGATACTGCTCAAGAAGCTCTATCATTGCAAGAAGATGCACAATCTCAGAAAGCGTTATTAAGTAGAAAGGTAGTGATCTTTGAACTCTGACACTGGATGGTTAACTGACATTTATTGTGTGAGGACATGGAAGCCTGGAACATGGTTACCTATGTTAGGGAATGCTTCACATTACTCAGCAAGTTTAGGATTGCAGTGTGCTACTTGAATGGGTTCCTGGACCAGCGAAGGTATTGAAAAACCTTTTAGGTCACAAATCGTTGTGAAAACTACTCATTCCACTATAATTTGGCTTCATGATGAAATTAGTACCTTTTCCTGGCCTACCTCAGGTTGTCTTTTCCTTGCTTCACTCTACCTATCTTTCTCTCGCTTCCATGTTTCAACAGCTTCGTCACAAACATAAAATGTGAAGCATCTCTTTGTTGGACACTATCTCGATCACTAATGACGCTCTCGTCTTGCCATGTTATTGTTGCAATAACCATAAGAACTCATCGACTAGAATAAGTGCCAAGCTTTTTAAGATGAAGGGGTGGATGAGAAGATGAAGGGCTTGATTTTTTTTTAATTACTATATTGCATTCTAGCATATCTATGTTTGTTTTGTCCGTTGATATTGTTAAAATTGTTGCTCACAAGCAAGAAGATTTTTTGCGATTGTTCACTAAATTGTGCATGAGTGATTTTTAACGAGTTCTGCTGCAAATGCCAAGTTTTTCATTTTGTTTCAATTTGCCATCAAGTTATTCTTTTTTACCTCAATGCCACTATGTTTAGTATTGTAGAAAAAAAATACCATTAATTTATTTGTTTCTTTCAAAGGTGCCATGAGTTATTAGGTTCTTTTCTAATTTGTCACCGATAGTACAAGTTACATAGCCACACTGTGGCAAATGGGGGGAAAAATGCAAAACATAGTGGCATTAAAGGGGGAAAAATAACTTGATGGCAGTTTGGAACAAAAATTAAAAACTTGGTGGCTTTTTTGGGCATGAACACGATTTTTAACCTGTACATGAATAAATCATTAATGTGTGAATGAATAAGTTTTGAGATATGCGCAAACAGCCGTTGACATGTATAAATAATCTTTTGAGGCCTTCATGAACAATCTTTCAGATGTGCGTGAATGATATTTTCAGCTGTGCATGAACAATCTTCGAGGTTTGCATGAATAATCTTGTGGTTCCTTGAATGAATATTGCCAATGTGAAAAGCATGCTAGCATATACTCTAGTAGCCAATGCTCTTGGGAATATGGTATATAAACTGGTCACCTAGTTTCAGGATTGGCTTTGAATAGTTAGAAGGAGAGATGACTTGTAAATTGCAACATGTTTATTCAAAGGACAATATGCAGGCGTGAGGCTACCTGCATGTTGATCTCCACTGAAGTGGGGCCTTGCGCTGGGTGGTGGTGGTGGTGGTGGTGGTGGTGGTGTGTATTTGAAGGACAAGAGTGGCACACTCGCACTTGATTTTTGTTTTCTTCTGATTACTGAAAAAATGTTGGAGAAGATTGAAGGAAAATAGAAGGGGGTGCATTATCTGTGAAGTTGATGTGGATCACCATCTCAGATCTTATCCAAGTGTGTTTTTCTTATGACATCTTTTCCTTATTGTTTGTGGATAGTGGGTTGCTATTGCCATTGTGACCACTGTTCCTTTTGCGGGAAAACGTCTTCAATTTTGGGGTAAGGCTGTACATGTCTGGCTCTCACTACCCTTCCATAGGCTGGGTCCTGGTGAGAGTTACCATGGTGATGATTTTGTCTAGTTTGGGAGTGTCTTGGGTTTTCCGGAAAACAATTTGCCTTTGAGATGTTGAGATTATTTGGGTGATGTTCTAATCTAGTATGGTAAATGTGTTGAGATTTTCTGAAAGACCTTTTTGCCTTTAAGATGTTGACATTCTTATTTTGCTGGTAGACTAGTGAGTTGACGGCTTTGAGAGATAAATGTGCTCAACAGATGGCAGAAATCAAATCACTCAAGGAGTTGGTAAGATTGTTAATGCTAGCTTGAGTATTTTGTTATCTGTTCTTTTTTTTTTTTTTGGGGGCATAAGAATGGTTAACTTAGAGCCTTAAATGGGGCATAGACATTTAGTGATCATTTTATCTGTGTACTTATATTTTTAGCTTCTATAAATTCATTGCAGATTGAGAAGCTGCAGGAGGAAAAGTTGGAACTGCAAATCTTTGTGGATATGCATGGTCAGGGAAGTTATGACAACAGGTACGTTGGTAAGAATTCTGTTGGTTGTTACTCTTAGATGGATTCATGAAATCTTCTTTAGTTTTTACTGTTTACTTGATTCATGGGATTTTAGTTATCACAAAAATTTCATTTTTCAAAATATTGAGATTAATTCATGTTTGCAACACATGCTGTGTATAATGCTATACTATGCTATATTATACTCTATTATGCTGTATGTTATCCTAGTTTCCCTCGGTAGGGTCGTATCTTGGCTATAGTTAGGGGAGTGCATACTTGCCTGTGTGATTATAGAGAAGCTGCTTCTGTAAAACCTTTAGATATTGGTTGACTGTTTGCTACTTCATGACAAATAAGTGGCACATAGAATTTGATGTTAAGTCATTGTAATTTGGTCCATTGCAATCTGGTTTGGATCCCATTGCGGTGGGTCTGGATAGGTGAAGATATATATGACCTCAAATTCACCATTAGTCTTTACCTCATACAATAATTTGAATATTGAATTGGGATATCATTAGTTATGTGAAGTGATGACTATTAGCACAATACTGAAGAAGATATATAATAATAAAATTCATGACTTAGTGTATCTAAATTTGGCATGAGGTATTCATAAGTCATATAATTCATTGGGGTCTTGGTGTAAACTATTCAAACATAACGTAACTGATCTAATTCTAGCGTGGACTATCCAATTGCAAACATTGCAAACCAATTAACACATATAGAGCAAATCCATCACAAATTCACAATTATGAATACAACAATGAAACAAGGCACTAGGCGTGGGCTTTGCTAAGCCTAATAGAAGACTGATTGCCGTCTCTGCCTTCGTCTAAGCCTGGCAGAAGACTAAAAGTCTAAAACAAAGTCACTTGGCTTGGGCAGAAGTGCAGAACTCTGGCCTCAAATCCATGATGGTTTACGTTCACTATCTTGCCTCCTCCTCCCATAAGCCTAGTCCTTTTTTCCTTTATGGAAGTCTCAAAAAGACGCCCCCTTAAATACTTGTAGAGTTGTAGTGTAAGGAATTCTCTCTTGTACAGTGCATTTTTGCATTATCTAGATGGGACTAGCTTTTGTGGGATGGAGACAATGAGGGACCACATAATTTTGTTGTCCCTTTTGGCAAACCTGTACTATCTATCACATTAATTTTCTCAATTTGTAAAAATTGGTTTTTTGGTGCTTTTCCCACCCCCTCCCTGCTGAATACACGATGATGCGTGCCTTGGATTTCATAAATCAAGCTGTGAGCTCTTGTTGAGCACTTGTGCTGACTTCTTATCCTGGAACACCTGCTGAATTGATGCCTCACCTTTAGTAATTTTCGGCAGAGAAAATGTGATATTGCTAGTTTTAATTGTCTCAAATGTTTTTTGTGTCCTTTATACACTCCTTCAAAACGTATTTTTGTCTGAAATAGACAAGTTGGTACTGTTGGCTGAATATTGTTGTCGACGTTTGGTTGGACGTACTAGCTTGGTGTTTATGTGTCTCATCTATGTGGTATTTAGTAGTTTCATTTTGAAGTTGAAGGCCAAAGTGCTATTGATAAAAAGAATAAATTCAGAGGTGCCAGGATGGCTCTATTATATTTTCAGGGTCCTTGTCATTCTGACAATGTATGCATGTTGCAGGATGCTATTCACATATAATTGGAACCACGTATTCATGTTGCGTTTTATCGATCTTCTATTGCAAAGTGTTGATACTGATTGAGTTCTGCTAGTGTCTTTCTTTGATTCGTGTTGACTGAAAGGTAATTTTGTTGGATTAAGATTTTATTTTGCTGCTGTGAAACGTAGATTAACGACTTCCACTTCCAATATTATACTTATGGTTTTATTGGTTCCGGTGGCTAGTGCCATTTTTCACGAATCGATTTACTGGTTGACTAGTACCACTTCTGTACATTCTTCATATTGATTTTTTGCTGGTATTACTGTTATTTATTTGTGGAGCATTTGGGTGCACGACACATACTTCACTTAGCATTATGCTAACTCTGAACTTCAGAGACCTGATGGAAATCGAAGAATCAGAACGAAGAGCTTGTGCACAAGCTGATGCGTTGAAGCATGCTTTTGATGAGCATAATCTAGAGCTAAGGGTAAAAGCTGCAAATGAAGCTGAAGCTGCTTGTCAGCAGCGACTTGCTGCTGCTGAAGCTGAAATAGCCGATCTAAGGGTCAAACTAGATGCTACTGAAAGGTTTGAGCTTTATATTATTTATCATCGGTTTGCCTTTATCAAATGAAACCTATCAGTCATTGGAGAGATGTAATAGCAACGTTGGCTATGATGCCATTACTTTAGTGCATCTCATGAGACTTATGCCTGCCGTGGGGTATGGAAGGGTTAGATTATGGAGCAATATCCCTGTAAGTACAGGAAGCTGTTTTGATTAGTGTTTAATTGGAAATGCATTAGCTGGTTTGGTATTTTGCAACAAATAATAAAGTAATGTGCCTTAGTTAGACGTTGGGTTTTAGCCCATCATAAGTCCCAGATGAGAAGTAGCCATTATTTCAGCTGTCTAATGAAATGGATGCAACTAGAAATTAATATAGTCTTGAATTGTTTGCGATTACTAGTTTTGAGTCTTATTTCATGATTAATTTTCTATCCGCAGGGATGTTCAAGAACTGACAGAAGCAATTAGAATAAAAGATGCAGAGGCCGAAGCTTATATTTCTGAAATTGAGGTTCTCTTACTACTTCCTGTGGTCTCTAAAATGTATTTCTGGATTTTGGAGTTTTTCCTCTCTGCAGTCCTATTTCCTCAGAAAGTAATATGTCCTTCCCCCTCCCCCTCCTGGCCTTCTGCTCACCAACAGTTCTGTCTGTGTAGACCATTGGCCAAGCATATGAAGATATGCAGACGCAAAATCAGCATCTGTTGCAGCACATGACAGAGAGGGATGATTACAATATTAAGGTTAAATAACGATAATGTGTTTCATTTGCACCTAAACTGTTCGTCCCGCCTTTGTCTTTGTCCCTATCTGTTTGACGTAAATGATGTTTAATCTTTATTTTTCACCAAAGCCTGATGCATTCTCTGGCAACATATGATTTGCCATGTTACATTCTTCAGCTTGTGTCGGAAAGTGTGAAGATGAAGCAGGCTGCAAATACACTTCTATCAGAAAAGCAAGCCCTGGCCAAGCAATATGAACTAGTTAAGGCATCGTTGGAATCTCTTAGGACAAGGGTTTCACAGAGTGATGAGCAGGTATTCTTTGTGACTTGCAAATTTTTGGTACCTCTTGCCCCTGTTGTGAATTAAAAGTCACAAACTAATTTCTTTTGCAGATGAAAGCTATTATGGCAGAGGCTATAAACTCTTGTCAAGAAGACAGGCACCTCATTGTTAGTCTTGAGGCAGCCAAATGGGAACTAGCAGACGCTGAAAAGGAGTTGAAGTGGCTGAAGTCTGCTATTGCTTCGTCTGAGAAGGAATATGAGCAAATTCAACGGAAGGCGGCTGAAATTCAGGCGGAGCTAGACAGTGAAAGGTAAGATTCATATGCTGTCTTACAGTGCATTCAAGAATCCAGTTTACTTTATTCCCCAAAACCATCTCTTTTCATCCTGCATCCCTTTGGTTATTTATTTATATAAGCTTAATTTTTTTTTAAAGTGAGGGAAGAGGGGTTGGCTGTACTGCTGTGCAAATTATTGTGTGCAACTAGGGATGGCAAGGGGGAGGGTTGGGGACGGGGGGCATATTCCCCATCCCTGTCCCCCATCCCCCTCGTCCCCATTGCGGGGAAAAAATTCTCCCCCATCCCCGTCCCTAACGGCGATCTAAACCCCAACGGGGATTTTTACCCGTCATTTTTTCCCTCATTTGTGATAGCTATATTACAAGTCTTGGATGAAATCCCAACTTGCCATCCTTAAACCCTAGTTCCCATTAATTGTACAATAAGCTCTTTTATGCTATATGCAACATAAGTCCAACAAACTTCATTAAAGTTTAATCTAACCTAAATTAAAGTTTAACAAGTCCGCACAACATAAGTCTAACAATGCGCAAATTACATAAAACAAGTTCATATAATCTAGGTTTTTTTAAACTTAATTTATCGATATAACCTTTGTATTATGTTCACAAATAAATGACTCATATGTAATTTTAAATTAATATGCGGGGACGGGGATGAGGATTTTTCCCAATCGGGGACGGGGAAACAGGGATGAGGACGGGGATATTTCTTTAAGTGGGGAAGCGGGGATAGGGACGGGGTAAATTTTCGCCCTCTCCCAGTCCCCATCCCCGCTTGGGGATTTATTTATGTCCTCATCCCCGGGACTCGTCCCAAACCTAGGGATGGCGATGGGGATGGGAATTTTTCCACAATTCGGGACGGGGTTCCAAAATCCCTGCCCCACTGCCATCCCTATGTGCAACCGGGTGGACATCTCATTTGTCCACTAAGGCCCACAATTATGGTCATATTTTCCCTTTGTTTTTGTTTGCATGTTTTTTTTTCTTGGTTCATTTTGTCCCATCTTTTTTTACACATTATTTACTCATAAGTTTGATATGATATGTTCGTCATTTTCATCCTTTATTTTATAACCTATATTTTATTTTCTTTCTTCTTTCTCTTTTTCTTTTGTATAAGCAATTGTGGAGAAGACCAATGAGCAAATACTTATTATTTACCTCACTTATTTGTGAATGGCACACCGTACATGCTCTTCCTGACCCCTAAAAAAAATATGCATACACATTTTTTTAAATTCTTCCATTGAAATATTATGGCATACACGTATATTTACATTATGGATCTAGGTTCACTATTTTTGTATATAAACCCTAATTTTTAAGATAAATATTAATTAAAAAATTTGTATATTTATTACCCGTATTTTTACTTAATAGAAGCATACAGATTTATTATAAAAATGAACAAAAATAAAGAAAAAGAATTCACTACAGATTTTTATATGTATGGATATAACATTAGTGAGGAATACTGCATATGCAAGTGAGCTATATAATATATTTAATGAGTAATACAATGTTAGTAAGAAATATTTATATTATCTTTTATTATGACACAAGCGCATTCGTATTATACATATTTAGTCAGTATAATATAAATATAATCCAACTCAGCAAAAATATGTCATAGCTCACTAAATATAAGTTATAGCTCACTAAAAGGCGAATATATCATACCTTAGAATATGAAAAAAAAAGTATATGTGCTAACTAAAATTGTGTGCTATATTGTTTGTTCACTCATTTTTTTATTATGAATAGTTAATATTCCACGCTAAATTATATTGGTCACAAAAACATTTTATAGCTTACTAAATATCTATCATAACTCACTAAATAAATAGCATAGCTTACTAAAAAGAATAGTATAGATAGCCAGCAAATAATATTATTAAGTTCTTAGGTTATGTTATAGCTAAATCATTTTTTACTATGAAATAAGAGTGTTTGTATTATATCTTGTGAGTATAATGCAAATTTAGTAAACTCATTAAATATAGTCTAATTTACTAAATGTATGTCATAGCTCACTAAATATATGTCATAGCTCACTAAAAAAATGTAGACAATTAGAATATAGTTTAGTGAGTTTCAGATAAACAATAACATTTTTTTTTTTTAAGTACAATAGCACATTTTAATAAGTTATATAATATTTTTACTAAGTGAAATATGGGGTAAATAAGATGCATCTATCCGCTCACTAAAAGTATATATTAGCTCACTAAAACTGTGTCTCAGCTCGCTAAAATATTGTAGTGAGTTATATATCTTTTTCAGTGAGCTGAAATTCGATTGCACAATTGCTTCTGTGCAACCAATTATCTCACTAAAAAAATACAGACAACTAGAATATAGTTTAGTAAGTTTTAGATGCACAATAATAATTTTTTTATAGTACAATAGCACATTTTAGTAAGTTATATAGTATTTTTATTGAGTGAAATTTGGGTACATAAGATGCATTAGTTTCGGTTTGTCTGCTCACTAAAAGTATGTATTAGCTCACTAAAATTGTGTCTCAACTCATTAAAATATTTTAGTGAGCTATATATTATTTTTAGTGAGCGAAATTGGGTGCACAACAGCATATTTTAGTGAGGTGTATGGTATTTTTAGTGAGCCGAAATACGGTTGTACAATTGCTTCTGTACAACCGGTTGTATGATATAACAATTGGTATTGCTGTATAGGTGTAAATGACCCGAGCTGAGTCTACGAGTTCTTGGTGCGTTTTGGTCAAAAGCTCAACGCTTAGATGGAGCTTGGTTTTACTAGAACTTTGCTTGGCTATGAATTAACTGCGTGGAACCTGGGTTTATGGAATCTCAGCTTGTTTTGGTTGGACTCGTTTCTTTTCTTTGAGAGGTCATGCACCATGCTTGTTTGTGGATTTTTCATTTAACAGTTAACAATGAAGCATATATTTGAACTTTTTGTCAAAGTTTGAATTGGGAGATTATTATTGTCCAATGCTGGATGTTTGCGATAACTTGAAACCGATTGAATTGCATGTGATTTGAATCATATAGTTAGAAGAGTTTAGTGAACAATGTCTGCGATTATTTAGTTGAAACTTGGGTTAGATTTGGTTTGACCATGCTCAACTCTGGCTTATTCAAACTCTACTTGTTTCATTAACAGTCATAGTGTTGGTTTGCGGGGCGGGAAAAGGGGTATATGGAGTTCAATTTTTGAGGGGGTGTTTGGTTGAAGCTTTAGGAATGGAACTTGATACCTCTAGGTATCAAGTTCCCATGCCCATTGTTTGGTTGGACTTTTAAGAATATAGGAGTTCCCCTCATTTCTAGGGGATTTGATTTCCCCCATTTTAGAAGGGTTTCAGGTCCCATTCCTGAGAGGAATCGACATTTTTAATTAAAAAAAGGAAAAATGTTAAATTTCATGAAATGTGAAGCAGCGATTTTTGTTCATCACACCTTGTAAACCGCAATTGCATAATGAGAGAATGAAGAGGAGAGAGGGGGGTCGACCATATTCGCCGAGCATTGGGGAGAAAGACGACGCCAGAAACCACCAGAAGTCCATCGGAAACCACCATAATCCACTGGAATTCCACTGTAAACCATCACAACCTTCTCAAGCCCCTAGTTTCGATCTTCTTTTTCCTTTTCTCTTCTTATTTTCGTTCTTCTTCCTGTCTTTCTTCCTAATTTTCAATCTGCCGCTTCTTTGCCCCCTGATTTCCATTATGTTTCTTCTACCTTGCTAGATCTTCTTCTTCTTCTGTTTTTTTTTTTTTTTAAATCTCCTGATGCGCTGATTTTTTTCTTCCTTTTTGGCGAATTGATATAATGTTTTGTTGCTTTAATTCCTTTTCTATTTGTTTATTTTTGGCCTCTTGTTTGTCAGATAAGCTTCCATGATTTGTTTGTTGTCGATTTGTTAATTGAAGACGACCAGAGGGAGATGGAGGAGGGAGAAAGGTGAGGAAAAAGCAACAGATGTTGTAGAGAGAGAAAGAGGAGAGACAGAGATAATTAAAACTGGCTTTGGGATTTGTAGTGGATTTATTTTATTTTAATAATCCTTAGTGATTTGATAATTGATAACATCAAATAAATATTACGAGATTGAATTACACATTAAATGTATGATAAACGTTGAACATATATGATAAAAATATGATAAAAATAAGTTTTATTTACACAAATACATTTTACAATAAAAAAGATTTGATTTGATTTCATAAGTGAACCAAACAGTAGGAATGGATTCTGATTCCATTCCTGTTCTAAACCAAACACCTGATTCAAGAATCAAGTTCCATTCCCATTTCCTCAGGTATCATTCCTGGTTCCATTCCATTCCATTCCACTTCAGATGAACCAAATAGACCCTAAATGTTCCTTGTTTGATGGTGTTGGACGTCATATCACGGTATCTGTTGTATGCCTTTGCTGTCCATATTGATCCATCTATGATCTGTCAACTGTAAGTCTGTAACGACTGCCCTCTAATAAATAAATGATTGTTTTTCCTTTGTGAAACAGGAACGACAGAAACAAGCTTGAGGAGGAGCTCAAAGAATGGAGTGACACGGTTGCGGAGTTGACTGCAGAAACTAGTGAGGCGGCAATACAAAAACTTCAAGAAGAAATAAAGGAATGCAAATCTATACTCAAGTGTGGTGTGTGTTTCGACCGACCAAAAGAGGTAAGCCTTCCTTTCCTACAAAACTCGTCCTTTTTCATCCGTGCCCTCCCGCAGTCCCGCTTTGGATGATTGGATTACATTATTACATGGTGAGGATCTGTTCCTTTTTTTGGTTTTGCTTAGGTGGTTATTGTGAAATGCTACCATCTATTCTGCAACCAATGCATCCAAAGAAATCTAGAAATCCGCCACCGGAAATGCCCTGGATGCGGCACTGCATTTGGGCAGAACGATGTTCGGTTTGTAAAGATATGAACGAGCTGCAACTGAGCTGGCCATGCGCCTTCATTAGTTCTTTCGTTTCAAATACCCGATATGGGTTTTTGTATTATAAGGGGCTCCACACCATTGGAGCCATAGCTGCCTAGTGTCCCGTTGTACATAGCAATTTAACATAAAATAGCCACCTAGATGAAGTCAGTAGAAATAGGATGGTTGTTCCTTTTTCTGTACAATAAAGGAAATTCAGTTGGCAGTTGTGTCTTGTTGTCGCCGTTAATGTAATCGGAATTTGTATCATGTGGATTGGTTGATTTTTTAAGAATTATCTCTATTCATTATCATTGTTATTACTATTATTCGTTTTATTTTATTTTGTTGCTTAGGGGTTCATCTGGCTTGGAAAAGCTTTGTATATGCGAATTGTGATTGAGGGGGTATAAAGTAACGTGTTATTGTAGCTAAGGGAGAGCAAGGTTTGCGTTGCACTAGCAGTTGCATGTGGGCTTTATTCTTTGCTTGACGGAATTGGAAGCTGAGGCAACCTTGCAAGACAAGGCAGACAAGCAAATTGTCTACGCCAAACGAGGGGAAATATGCCTATACGTGCTTTCATTACGAATGGTTCACATGGTTTGCCTACTGAGCTTTCTCCTGTACAAACTTAATGTTTTCCTACTCAACTGTTTCCTGTATAAATTTGGTGAGGCGGTTCCGTCTAAGAAGTTATTAAAAAAGACTCTGAAATGAGCAAGATTGTGCTATTAGGCTCGTTTTATTCATTTTCTCTTTCTTTTTTTTTTTTTGGGGGGGGGGGGGGGGGGGGGAGGTGATTGTCTCTTACTGGACAATCATCATGTGCTTGGATAGAAGTTATATAAATTGTGGAGATATATGCATTCGAACTTATGGGAGGTATATTTAGAGAGAAGATTGCCCTCCTTATCTCCTAAATGTTGTCAAAAGGAAATGCTTGATTGATAATTGATGGAAGTAATAGAGCGTCCTATACGTCGGGGGGCGGCAAAGGTGTATATGTTAAGAGAACGACTGAGTTTAAATGCTAAGACTCCTCGTTTTACTGTAAAATTTTTAGACCCTCAGGCTTTAGTTTCCACCCCCTAAAAAACCCCTTTGTTTTTCCATCAGAAAGTGTCTGAAATAATTTCTACATTGTAGCAAGCAAAGAAAAATTGAAAGCTAAAGGATTATATAAAGTAAGGACACATGCTTAGGTGCTAAAATAATTCTATGCATTTGCAAAGTACCACACCTTTGGGGTGAAAAACAAATTTGAATCTATATTATTCAAAGAATTTATCAATTGTAGCAACGGACATATACAAAATATTACAATATATCAAAAGACATACATAAACCACACACACAAAAAATAGAAGACATAGATCACATAAACCATCAATGGTAGTTTATTATGCATAGTACGATTATATATTCTATATATTCGCGGATCCTGTTTCAGATGGTGACATGCATTATGCAAACTAATTCTTTATTTGCCTGATTCTGTTGTGACATACAAACTAACGTATTTATTCCATCTTGCCTATCATAGGCGTCATAGCCAATTAGCCCATCGTTTTCTTCTTCATTAACATCAATGGTTAATTTTCAAAAAAAAACAAAAAAGAAGGTATAATGTATTATGTGAAGACAATTTGTTCAAAAAGTTGATTTTTAGCCTCTGTTTGAAAAGATGCAGTGATATCAAAGACTATTTATGATAAAAGAAATTACTATAGTTTTTTTATTTTAGAAAATAATATTGCTTATTCAGACTGTGTGTCTATCTTATCTCCATTTTTGAATTTAGATGTATTATAATAAATATATGTACATGTAAGGAAGAAGATGGAATAAGACCCGATATTTGACCTATTCATGTGTCAATATTTTCCTTTTTAGCCTTATTATATGGAGGAAGGAATTAAATTTATATTTGTTTCAAGACCTTCAATATATGAAGATTGTATGGTTGTTTGTCAACGAAAATTAAAGCTATAGAAATGAAGGAAAGCATGTAATTAATTCCCTTTTGCCCCAAAACTAGAAAGAAAAGTGGCACTCCCTTTTTTTTCATTGTAATCACCTTATTAGCTTCATTTAGTGACACTTCATAAATTTTAACCATAAATTTAATTTAATACAAAAGTAATTTTATTAGCATTTAGATAAGTTGTTAGTAAATGTACTTTAAAAAATTTCCCAAAAGCATTTCCATAACTTGTCTTCTATAGCTTGTGAAAAGTAATAGTCAAAGATTGTTATTAAGCAACCGATGAGATCTTATTCAAGTGGTTAAGGTTGAGGTCCTGAGTATATTAGGTATCAAATTTGATTTCCCCTCCCCTATTGTATTGTATTACCTTCGTGGCTCATTTGAACCAAAAACAAAAAAAGATTGTTATTAAGCACCATAAAAAACTAATTATGATAGTTATACTGACCCCCCCCCCCCAAAAAAAAAAATCCTATTGAGTGGATAAAAATGTAAAAGAAGCAGTAATAAATCTTCACGTTCATAACTTTTTTCAGTTACAGAAATTAAGATGACTTCCTATTCCTTGTTTTCCTCATTCAAAGAAAACAAACTTGAGAGAAACAAAATCACAAAAGAAGGCCTATTAGGAGTAACTTTGATCGAGTGTAGTGATCAACAAACCACCTTTCACTAAAGCTGTTACGTTCTGAGAGATTTGATCATCAAACAAATGAAAACTCTCTATATTCCCCTGTCTGTGTATAGCTCTCCCCCACGTCTCCAAGACTCAGCCTCTCTCTTTCTCTGTCATCAATCAGTCTCTTTCCATATTAACTGAATCTTCAATGGAATGAGAAGGAAAGATTGATGAATACCCTTTATTTGATCTTCAAGTTGATTGTGTTTTTCTTGAAATAAACGAATTCGAAGTCTTTTCTGTATAGAGAGAAAGAGAGATGCAGAAAAGAAGGTGGCTAACAGTGGTAATACTGCGAAAGTTACTAACTTGCACCATTTGCACAATGGGGTTACTCGCATTCTTCTCTGTTCATGTTCCCCAGTTGCCTGACCCTGACAAACTACCGACGGTTCTATCTCTATCTCTCTGCTTTTTAAAAATCTTTTTTATTGTACCACAATATGTGTTTTTGGGTCCTTCTCAAATTTCGGATTTGGGGGGTAGTTTCTATTTTCTGATATGGACTCTAATTTGCTTACGAGGCTTTTGCTCCCTTGTTACAGCAGTAACTACCTGCAAAGATACTGAGCAGGGTCCTGGAAGATTCACAGTCTTACATTTGCAAGTCTAGATACTTTGTTGTCGGAAGTTTGACACAAGTGTTCGGATTAATCTGTTATTGGACACATTAAACTTTCCTGAGAAAAAAATGTGATAGCTTGAGAATCAAAGATTTTTGATTTTCCCATTTATTAATTTGCTAGGCATGGAATTGTATGTAGTTATTAGTCATTACTTGTATTACCCATCTTGGTTAAGGTGATAATGATCATTACCTTTTGATTCCTGTCATTTTAGTTTTTGGATGTTGTTCAAATTTACATTTTTCTTGGGTTAGTGGAAGCTGATCAAGGTAAGTTTCTATTTGCAGCAGCGTGAAACTAACTTTGTGACATTAAGTGTTCAGCAAGAACTTGGACAAGAATATGTACGCACAAATGTAGATAAACCTCCACTTTCTTCTTTTGAGGTTTGTGTCACCTGTTAGTGTATATTTTTATCAAGTTGCTGCAATGTTTCAGTTCGAGTGTTATCCTTGATGAGCTACTGTATTTGTAATGACATCATTGTAGAATGCAGTTGTGACTTTATGTCAGAACTTATTAATCTTGAGGGCAAAAGGTTTAATACCACTGGTTAATGGTTAACTAATATTGCTCATCGTCATCTAGCCATTGCAACTACTTTCCTTGTTGTTGGTCATACGCATAGAACCACCTTAGGCATTGGGCATTTTGATGCAAAAGCTCCCCCCCCCCCGGAACTGATTTTTACTTCTTTGTCATTGACAGTTGACTATTGTTAGTGGGCTTTCGGATTATGAAAAGCTATGGAAGCCGCCTCCAAATCGTCACTATGTTCCCTGTGTTGAAGCTAGTGATTCCTATAACCGTAAGAAAACTCACCTCATTTGGCTGTGTTTTGATTATTTTGTGCTTCTTATGCACTTACTACGTTGTGGTATTTTGTACATATGCAGCACCTGGTAACTCACAGGGTTATCTGCTCGTTCACACTAACGGTGGCCTTAATCAAATGCGAGCTGGGGTTTGTGCCATTTCTCCCCTCACTCCCTCAATGTCAGCCAACCATATGGAGGCCAATAACGCAATTAATACTCCCTGAATTCTTGTGTGGTAAAAAGATCTCTGAATGCTAACAGAGGAATTATTGGGGATCGACTGTACCCAATGGGCCTTTTCTTGCCATATCGAATTCAGTGAACCTTGCTTTGGAGTTTGCTGCTTTCAACTAAAGAAACTAGCTTTACGCCACCTCAACCATGGTGTTGGGAATTTCAGATGTATTAAACCTAACCCTTCATGAGTGAAAACTAGCAGAAAGTTTGTTCCTATATAATTCCTGTCTCGAAAGTATCAAATATTGGGAAGCAACAAAACAGCTGAGTGGATTTGTGGTGCTAAAAATGTTTGTTGAACAATGCGGAAATCAAGAAATTGTTCATATGTAACTATAATGATCTTTTGATGTGGAAATATTATATGCTTCAACTTCATGTATGTATGTTTCATGCAGGGAAAATCTCAGGACAGACCCTGCTGGATATGTTTGAATCTGGCATTTGCTATGATCATGCCTGTTGAACTTGAAACATAATATGCCAATTTTAACTTGATCCTAAGATACTACATGATTATTTTTAGCACTCTCCTGGCCCTGTTTTTGAAGTAACTTTGTTAAGAAATTATTTGATTAATTGCTAATTCCACCGTATCATTATTACAGTTATTTCTGTTATGCACCTCACTGTCAATTCTACTCTTAAGTGGGCTTGCTGTTCTCCTGTTAACTACTTTTAACTACTTTGTTTGTTACCATCTTTTTTTGTGAGCTTCTAATGTGCCTTAAGCATTTAACATCATGCCTCGTTTAATTACAGGTAGGTGAAAGCATTCTATTTCGTTATCACTTATCATACCTCAGCTCTTTGCTTTTTAAATTTCAGATATGTGACATGGTGGCTGTGGCCCGGATTATAAATGCCACTCTTGTGATTCCAGAACTTGATAAGAAATCGTTTTGGCAAGACTTAAGGTAGTCACGGTAATTCATCTTCGGTTTATACTGTTCATAGTGCTAGAGATAATATTAAGTGGCGAGTTCTTCATATCTCTTATGCTGTTCTCTTTTCATCTATGAACTGCAGCAATTTTGCCGACATTTTTGATCAAAATCATTTTATTAATTCCTTGGCTGATGATGTCAAGGTGATTAGAAAGCTACCGAAGGAACTGTCAACGGCTCCTAGAGCAGTCATGCAGTTTCGGAGTTGGTCTGGGCAGAAATATTACCAGAACAATGTGGCGAGGCTGTGGTCCAAGTATCAGGTGACCCTCCCCCCCGCCCCCCCAACCCCCAAACCCCCAAAACAGAACGTTGTTAATATGATCGTTTATATCTGAGTACTTTGAAGTGTATCCATCATGGATGATTTTTTTTGGCAGGTTATTCGAGCTGCAAAATCTGATTCTCGCTTAGCAAATAATAATCTGCCACCAGACATCCAGAAGTTGCGCTGTCGTGCTTGTTATGAAGCCCTCCGTTTCTCCCCAAGGATTGAAGCCATGGGAAATGTAAACAAAATCGACTCAATAACTTCCATGAATTTCTTAGCTAGAATTTACCGCTGAATTATCGTATTCATGTTCATGGTTGTTTTTTCTATTTGTGTATATAGTTGTTGGTGGATCGAATAAGGAAATATGGCCGATACATAGCTTTGCATTTACGGTATGAGAAAGATATGCTTGCATTTAGTGGATGCTCCCATGGATTGTCTTCTAAGGAAGCTGATGAACTGACGAGGATTAGGCAAGAAAATCTTTTGCTATGAGAATGGTGGTGTTTTTTTTTCCCCCTTTTTTGATGCTTTAGTCATCAGACATTCAGAATTATGATTATTCGTACTCCTTTTTGAACTTAAAGGCAAAACACAACACATTGGAAAGTGAAGGATATTAATGCCACACAACAAAGAATCAAAGGGTTCTGTCCCTTGACCCCAACAGAGGTTGGCATATTTTTATCTGCACTTGGTTATCCATCTGACACTCCTATATATGTTGCTGCTGGAGAAATACATGGTGGTGAATCTCGTATGGCTGAATTACAATCCCGTTATCCCATTTTGATGAACAAGGTAAGCACTGTTCTGCTAATTAATGGAACCATATGGCGTCATTTGATTCAGAGTTCTTCACTTTCCTGATTTCATTCATCATTATATATAGGGATTTCGGTGGTTTTTTATGCTTTTACTTTGCATTCCTGAAGTGTAATTATAGGTGCTAATATCTAGGAGCTTGTAACATGTCGTTGATGAGATAATCCGGTCAATTTTCAGGAGAAATTAGCAACTATGGAAGAACTTGAGCCTTTTATGAATCATGCATCACAAATGGCTGCCCTTGACTATATTGTTTCAATTCAAAGTGATGTATTCATACCTACATACTCGGGGAACATGGCAAGGGCTGTTGAAGGTCATCGTCGATATTTAGGCCATAGGAAAACAATTTCTCCTGACAGGTTCTATGTTGCTTTGAGTCTGTCAGTATTGTGAAGTTTCTTCTTTGCTTCTGCTTTCTTTTCTTTTCATATCGCTTCTCTTTACCAGGAGGGCGCTTGTTCGTCTGTTTGACAAACTGGAGCGAGGAACAATAAAAGAAGGGAAGAACTTATCACAGCGAATAATTGAACTCCACGTTAAAAGGTAGGCCATCTTCTCTGTTTTACTATTGTGAGAGGCAGAGCAAAATGCTGGCAACTCTATCTTACCCGTATTGTTTTTGCCTATTCATTAGCCTAGTCTTAACCTTCTTTTTAAGCACAATATTGGGAGGGAGGTTAATAATCACTTTATGATCAATTATTATTTGTCGAGAACCTTTTGTGAAACAAATCTTTGTATACACTAGTACTCTTTGAGCCAGCATAATGTAGCGCTTCCAAAACGATTGCTTAGAAAGAGGGGTTTCTTGACCAGAAATGGCCTAAATATGGTCACCATAACACCTTAAAATTTCTGATATTTGGTCATCATGCACAGGCAAGGGTCTCCTCGAAAGAGAAAAGGTCCCATCTCTGGAACAAGGGGCATGGATAGGTTTCGCTCTGAAGAAGCATTTTATGAAAACCCCCTACCAGATTGTTTGTGTCAGAGGGGAAGAGAAGAATCACAGATGAATGTTTCTGCCATCAAATACAGTTTGCGTTTGGTCTAATGAGCAAATACTTGTCGAGACTGCTCAAGCACTAGGGAAATCCCTTTGCCTTTATGCAACAGCAAGTGAGGATGGTGCATATTAGTATGCAAGCTGCTCTCAGACAGCTAGGCTTAAAGGATACAGACGATTATTGTTTTTTCAGCCTTTAGTCTTCTTTCATTTTCTTTTAGATGACAAGAAAATGCTACAAAATGGGTGAATGTATAGTTTCAGACACAACCTTTCATTTTTATGGGGCAGATGAATTGTGCATTTCAGGTGATTCCCTTTTGAGATGGGCTAGGGAGGGGGTCTTAAAAATGAGCAAGTAGCAGTATTGAGGAAGCTGCAGGTTGTTTTTTTTTTGGGTAATTTAATATTTTTTCCAGAGGGGATAAATTGCTGGTATTTGCAGCTTGTGTACAATATAGCAAATTATGTTCATCTATATGTACATTCTTTATTCAAATTGATCAAATGCAATAAAATGAGTTGATTTACATCAATGTTATTTCAAATTTTACATCATGCGACAGATCAATCTCTATATGCTAGTGCAAACACAAATTACAGCAGTACAATATTATTCTTCTTCTTGTTCATTTCTGAATCTACCTAATTCTGCTGTCTATGAGTTCCCCTACAAGCAGCAGATTGTTTTTCGGTTTTGGACAGCGCAAAAGAACCATTTTTGTGAATCATCCTGCATTCTCATCTGATTCAGAAGGGAATGATATATTTAGTAAAGGACCAACGGAAAGGAGAAAAAGAATGGAGTACAGTTCATAACAAATTCTAAAATTAGTTCGTTTTTTTTTTTGATTCTTGCCTAAAGAACACTGCTATATATACCTATGTAACTTTACAAGAAAGGGAGGGGGCAAAAATTTCTTCAAGAGTTGTTAAAAAAATGGCTCCCAAATCTTTCCTTCCATTGGTCCTCACCATATTTCATTTGCTCGGCATCGGCCAGGTTAGCGCTGGAGGTGGCAAAGTGTTTGACATAACCAACTATGGCGCGAAACCTAATGGTGATGCCACACGGGTAAATATATAAGTCAAGTTTCATCACACAATCCCAACCAAAAAAAAAAAAAAATATAAAAATTCAAGTTTCATTGTTTCAACAAATTATCTAATGATCTGTTATGTTATGTCAGGGTATTTTGGCTGCTTGGAAAGAGGCTTGTGCATCAACGACTCCAAGCAAGCTGTTGATCCCAAGAGGATCATACTCGCTAGGGCCGGTCAAGCTCAAAGGCGAGTGCAAGTCGAAGATTCATGTGGAGATATTAGGAAACTTCAAGGCCCCTGCGGATCCAGCAGCATTCAAAGGCGAAGATACGTGGTTTAAAGTAGAATCAGTAGATGGCTTGACAATAACAGCCCCTAAAGGAGCAGGCATTTTCGATGGCCAAGGTGAAAGGGCTTGGAAACAGAACGATTGCAGTAAGACAGGCAAATGTAGTAACCTTCCTTATAACTTGAGGCTGAATTTCCTGACTAATTCAAAGATACAGGGCATTACTTCAAAAGATAGCAAGCTGTTTCACATTCACATTCTGGGGTGCAAAAATCTTGAGTTGGATGACATTACCATCTCCACCCCTGAATATAGTCTTAACACAGATGGAATCCACATTGGTCGTTCAGACTTTGTCAATATAACAAGGGTCACTATTGCAACCGGAGATGACTGTATATCCATTGGAGATGGCACTAGAAACCTCCACATTGAGGATGTCACATGTGGTCCTGGTCATGGTATTAGTGTTGGAAGCCTCGGAAAGTACCCTAATGAGGAGCCCGTGCAAGGGGTCACTGTTAAGCGTTGCACCATCAAAAACACGGATAATGGGGTCCGAGTTAAGACATGGCTGAACTCTTACCAGAACACAGTCACCGGCCTACATTTTGAGGACATCACCGTTGACAATGTTTGGCACCCGATCATTGTTGATCAGGAGTACTGCCCTTTTCAGCATTGTAAAGCTCAGGTATCAACTAAAACACCAACCTTTTGTAGTGTTTTGTTCATTGCTGTTTAAAATGAGACAGTCTCACACAAGCCCTATTGTACTGATATATCTCATCCACTTCTAACTAATTACTTGTTTTGTGTCAAGACACCATCGAAAGTGAAGATAAGTGACATCAGATTCAAGAATGTGAGGGGCACATCGAGCAGGAAGGAAGCAGTGAAGCTAGTTTGTAGCAGCAAGCTACCATGTGAAAAGGTAGAGCTCATTGATATCGATCTGAAATACAAAGGAAACGACGGTCCAGGTCCAGCTGTATCTGTATGCAAAAATGTGAAGCCAATCACTACAGGAACGCAGAACCCTCCTGCTTGCACTGCTTCCTCCCCTACAGATGAACTATGAAGCCTCTTTAATTCTAGTTTAACTTTGTAAAGTCAATTTCAACTGATCCCTTTTCTTATAACTTGTATTGATATTATTGCTTGTATGGTCTAACAAATCCAAATGTGCTGCATCTTTGAAGCTAATATAAGCAAGCATTGTACCATATTAAAGGCAACAGTGATTTTATTTTGCTAACAGAACTTGTTCAAATTGTGCCGAACATGGTGCTTTCTAACTTCGTCTCCTCAATTTCTCTCAATTTATTCACTCAAAACAAAGAGGAGTTCTTCAAGTAAAAAGGGAGACGATAAGATAAAATAAGATAAGAATAGAATTTGTGTTTTATGATATACATTAAAGACACATGTAACATCAAAGATAAGGACTTTTTTTTTTTGGGGGGGGGGGGGGGGTGTTCCCATCTCAATTATTCAAAACAATTGGAATCAAATTCGTCCACTACTCCAAGGACTTTAATTAACTCAAGTTGTCAAGCATGTTTTTCAAGTTTCATTTCGTGTATATTTTCTGTACATTTACATATTAGGGTTAACAGTCACTTAAGACCGTGTAAGCGATTGATATACCTAATCGACCTAAACCTATATAAGGAGGTTTAGGGGGTTGATTAAATAAATCAGTCTCCTTAGACCTAAATCAAAACTTCCCAGCTCTCCTCCTCTCTCACGGCTATCCAAGCATCTAGAGGAATTCAGGTTTAGGATGTGGCATTCAGGGCGACTCTGGTAGCCGCCCTTCAACAACAATCACATCTTGTGGGCCAATTCTGACAACTAATTATGCATTATAGATAAGTCCTTTTATCTCCCTTCAGTTAATCTATTAGTTCAAGAATAAAGTATCTTCTATTTAGAATTTTCCTTTGTCTTAGCTTTGACTAGTTTGTTTTCTTTTGTTTTGTTATTGGACTATTGGACTAATTCTATTATCAAAGTTCGTTAACACCGAATGTGTACATATATTATGATTATTAGACAAGCCATATACTATGCCACTCTGTTACAATAGTTCGACTTAAATGAAGGGGAGGATTGAAGACCAAAATAACCCATATAAGGTCAATTTCATTTAATTCTACGCTCAAAGTTTGTTAACATCAAAAGTCTACATATACTCTAATTATTAGACGAAACATAAACTAGACCCCTTTCTTACATTAGTTCGACTCAACCAATGGGGAGGATTAAAGACAAAAATGACCTATGTTAGATAACTTTCATTTGGGGATCTTGCAGTGATTGCAGTTGGTCAAACTTTGGCTTAATATTAGTAATCCATTGAGGAGGCTGTCGATGATCCCAGTTGAAGCAGTCCTATTTATCCTTGCAATTTGCAAAGTCTCCAATGGGCAATGAGTACTTAGTAATACTGAATATCTAATCATGTGTGCTACATTTAGAATTCTGGTTTTAATATGTTCTAGCTCCAATGCAAGGATTGCAATGCAGTCCATAATCGAGTACTTCATATGTCAACTTTAATGCCCCAGTTTGCTCAAGAACCCTATCCCGACACCTCCTTTTTTCTTTTTGTTTTTCTTTTTTTAACTTCTGTCATCCAAAACTGATCTTGCTCCAATTCTTATTCGAGGTTGATAGGTTATGTAATGATCCAATCATCTGTATCCGTGTGACGAACCTTTATTTCACATCATCAGTTTGAATAATGATGTCAAGTTTATAAGTCTCAAGCTCACAAAACATTTCAACAAAGCCTTTCACTTTTAGCTTTGGTGATTTGAATTGCAGGTCCAATTGTTATACTTCCCACGTTAGTGGGTTGTATTATGTGATTTTGAATCTACTTGTTAGATTTGACATCAAAGCCAACTCTCTTAATGTGTGGGCCACGTTGGGATCTACTGTATAGTATCCATGAAACCCCTGACCAACAGGGAGCACTAGGCTTACCTTGCCTAATAAGTAAATCCAAGGGGTTTTATACTTTTATAAGCGGGGAGTATATAGAGCCCCATATGCCTTTATGTGGGTGTAAGGGGACCTTGTCCCATATCATCATTTTGAAAGGAGGACTTAAGTTTATAAGTTTCATGCTCTGGGAGTTGGCCCAGCAAGGCTTCCCATTTTTAGGTTTGGTGGTTTAAGTTGTGGGCTCAATTATTACTTTCCATGTTAGTGAGCTATACTATGTGATGTTGGGTTAGGGTATTACTCTATTTCTTTTTAAAGAAATGGTGAGAATCTACTCTAATTCTGCATTTCAGCTCTCTTACCCAACTGAACTCAAAATTAATTAGAACATTTGACACAATAGCACAATTTCCACATTGATCAAATTTTTACCACTTCAATTTGTATTATTATATTGCTTCCTGTGTGAGATTATCTCATGTCGCAATAAGTTACTATCAGACTGTTGTTGTAGTAACAAAGGTAGGCTAAATGGAATGCAAGGTTAGCATGACATTGCCATCTCAAAAACTCAACAGTCAAACTACATTTTTGTGAAACGGTTTCGCTTAAGACATACTATAGAATCAACGACTTGCAAGTTGTGAGGTGGATCGAGGTCTAATCTTTCACATTCTCCTTGCATATGATCATACAAATTTACTATGTATACTGTATATGTGTTACAATGACCCCATGTCAGACATCTGAATTTGTGAAACTGTGGCTGTAATTAATACAAACTGCACATGAAAACGGGGAAGAACCACCAAGAATTGAACTTACAAAACCTAAGGCTAAAAACTTAAAAAAGATTTCAGACATCAGTAGTCTCAATTGACTCCGTGTTGATGGAGCTAGGGGCAGCAGCATCCGCAGTGCAAGGTGGTGGGTTCTGCTTTCCACTGATAATTGGCTGCACATTTTTGCATACAGACGCAGCAGGACCATCACTTCCATTGTATTGCAAGTCTATGTCTATCAACTCCACATTTTGGCACGGAATGCTTTGGCTGCAAACCAACTTCACTGCCTCTTTCTTGCTCGCCGTCCCCCTCACGTTCTTAAACAGAATGTCACTCAGCCTCACCTTTGATGGCGTCTGATTGCACAAGAAATAACCAATTTAGTCCAATCCATAACTAATAAAATTAGTTTCAGCGATCATCACCATGATTTTACTGATACTGTCTTATCTAAGAATGTCATGAGACTTTAAGAAAGAATTCATAAAAGTAATAGGACATATGCTAATTGATACATACCTTGCGTGTGCAGTGATTGTAGGGGCAGTATTCCTGATCAATAATAACAGGGAACCAAACATTTTCAACAGTGATGTCTTCAAAATGCAAACCACTAACTTTGGTCTCATAAGAGTTCTGCCATGTCTTAACTCGGACCCCATTATCCGCGTCCTTAATGGTGCAACCTTTGATTGTGATCCCTGTCACAGGTGCTTCATTGGGGTACTTCCCGAGACTCCCAACACTGATACCATGGCCAGGTCCGCAAGAGACATTCTCGATGAGGAGATTCTTAGTGCCATCCCCAATGGAGATACAATCAGCCCCGGTTCCAATAGTACTGCCAGTTATGTTCACATCTTCAGAGCGCCCAATCACAATGCCATCGGTGTTAATGCTTTCTTTAGGAGCAGTGATAGTGACCTGATCCAAGGTCAGATTTCTACACCCCAATATTTTCATGTGAAACAGCTTACTGTTTAGAGAAGTTATGCCCCTTATAACAGAATTTGTCAAAAAATTGAACCTAAAGTTATAAGGAAGGACACCACATTTGCCAGTTTGAGCGCAATTGTTGGTTTTCCAGGCTAATTCTCCTTGGCCATCGAACACACCTGCACCTTGAGATGCTGTGAGAGTCAAGCCATCAACTTTTTCGAGCTTAACCCAAGTGTCTGACCCTTGAAACTCGTTTGGGTCAGGGGGAGCCTTGAAATTTCCTAGTATTTCCAATTCAACTTTTGCCTTGCATGGTCCCTTCATGTCCACTGATCGTAGGGTGTATGATCCTTGTGGGACTATCACCTTGCTTGGTGTCATTGATGCACAAGCGTCTCTCCAAGCAGCTGCAAGAGCCTAATAAATATTTTTTTTTGCGTAATTTACATACATAGAAATCAACAAAATTAAATTCATGAATTGAATTCGATCTGATTGTGTGACGATATGTAATGTATTACCTCTGTGGCATCACCATCAGGCTTTGCGCCATATTTGGTTATATCAAATACATTGCTGCCATCATCCTGGGAGTCCGCCTGCCTAATGATGAACAAATGAAATATGGTGATGAATAATGCAAAACATGATTTAGGTTCCATTTATTCTGTTAACATGGGGGGGTAAGATTCTTTCAAAGAATTTGGCTATCTTTTTCCCCTGTGCTTTTCTTTGAGAGTACGTATATATGCAGAAATTGAATCACTAATTTTAGGACAGCATTTGAAATCAATATATTGGTTTGTATGAGGTTGTAATTAAAACCCCATTTTTCTCTCGTCTCCATTAATCTTTTGCTAAATATAGACCCAAATGGAGTGCAGATGGCTGGAATGAAGAGAAGATAGATGGCTTCAGAAAAGATAATCTGAACGCAAGTTATTATCTCTGTATCAGATAAATACAGTAAGCTGACAATTACAAAATAGAACTGATTAGTGATTAATCGACTTATCATTGAATAATAATCGACTCCAAGTGCATAAGTCCACCTGTCTTTGCCCATGTAAAACATGTGAGGGTAATTGGAAGGTTCTAACCCAACTAGAGAACCTGAGACTATATTTATATTAACCACCGAAAAACACAAAGTTATACAATTGTCCTCTATACATCATTAAAACCATATGCAAATTCAAACCCCATACCTTGAGTCTCACTAAGCAGGATAGAGTGGATCAGATACACATACCTTTGTACACTTAGCAAATGGGTAATTTAGGTCATATCATGCTGCGGTCAATGGGATTGATTACAGTGCGAGTTTGGGTTGGATCGGGTCAATTTTAGTTCGAGTTGACTTCAGGTTATTTAATTTTGGTTTAATAAAGTTATTTTGCAAAGAAAAGTAACTTCAGAGTGAAAAGTTCAAGCTTAGATTCGGTGCTCTTTGGGTCAATCCAAATTTAGGTCCAAATCAATTTATGCTATTTTCATCTAGTGCACGGACTACTAAAGGTTTTGGTTGGAATTAAGCGTTTGATCCACCTATAAAGTGGTGCTAGCATGAATTACGTAATACATTAAAAGGCTATGTGGACATATCAGTAGTTTTCACCTAAAATCCTGGAGGTTAATAATTTATCACCTGCATGCTTTCTTCCATGCATTCATCCGTCAGAATCCTTACCTGAGTTTAATGATGCACAATAGGTTCTGGTAGATCTATTCTACGCCTCTCTTCCCTAAATCAAGAATCATTCCCCCATTGGCCATTTCTCTTCTTCAACTCCATAAATTGTCCAAGCCATAAAAAAGGCACCCCAAGTTTCAATTCTTTCACATTATTCCCTTGGTTTATGTGTGTTGTACGTCCGGTTGAGTCCAACCCATAATTATACTGTTAATATATATATGTAAAAAAAGAAAGAAAGGGATAAAAGAGAAAAAAAAATGATTGATGAGGCTGCGGAGAAAGACGTTCATGACGCACTCTCGGACAATAGCAAGACAACTACTCAATCTCTTGGATAAAGCTCAAAGTCGCCCGATTTATGTTGGGAAGTTCACCCCTATGAACCAAGTTATGGATCTTCCATGTAAGAAGAATTAGAAGATGAAGAGATTGACAGCTCCATATGCCCTTTTGATGATTCTCTTGAAAGGAATCTTCAAGTCCATGAGAAAAGTGAGAGATATAAACATTCCAACAAGGGTAAAAAAAGTGGCAGTATGACTTCAAAGACAAATCATGATTCGTTCAATACTATTGAAAATGCGAAAGAATCATTGGATTTAGAAAAGACTTGGTATTTTTGTCATCAGAGATGAGACCCTGAGAATTAGGAGAATTATAAGAAGCCTAAGAAAGGACTTGGAAAACAGAAGGCAAACTTGAGATTCATATATATTAACTTTTCTCTCGCTCGAAGTAGGTGGCAGTTTTAGTTGATATATGTGCTTGAAAAGTGCTATTTTTAAGTTTTTATGCTTGAAATATGTTGTTTCTAGAATTTTTTTTTTTTATTTTTACGTAAGTGTAAATTGAGGAGCTTTGTCATTACCAAATTTTTTTTTTCCTTCTATGTTATTATATGGGCCATGCTTAACTAAATTATTGAAAAAAAGAGAGAAACGATTGCTTATATTAGATTTATTTCCCAGTCCACGATAGGTTCATCACTACTTTGATTGGTGAGTTATACTGTTGTAAGTGTATGCATGCAGTTGTAATTTTATTTTCTTTTATAGTGATGGATGCGCTAGTTGTTGCTAACCTGTGGTTTTCACCCTCAATTTGAAGGAGTTTTTCCATTAAATTGCCTGATGTCCTTTATCTTGATGTGTGTATACATGTGGTTGAATTTCCTACTACACGTCCATTCCCAACCAGCAGTATCAGAACTTATGGGTTCGTGGTTGTAGTGATGAGACCTTGATCCCAACATGTGTATCTGATGCATCTGTAGAACATATCTAAATGCTTCAAATCTGATGGAGACCATCAAGCCAAGGAGTCCAATGCTACTGAGGAGGACAAGGAGGGTCAGAGGAGTGTCAAGGAGGTCAAGGAAATCCACACCATGGTCAGAAATGTCCTAATTCATAACCATATTCTACTGTCCAGCTCGATCGAAAATAGGCCCGGTTTTGTGCACCTTTTGCAGCAAGAGGAACTAGGGGATTTTAATGGGGACCTTCACCCTCTTCAAGTTTAAGAAGTCATCTTTGAAATGAAAAAGGTTTCAAGTCATTTGGAGTCTATTTGGTTGGTCAAATTAAGCCCTATAGTAAACCGACCAGAATCCAGTCCAGTTTGGACCATCTGGACTCTACGGCCCATTTCTTTCAAACGGTTAATCCAAATCCAGTAAAACTTTTTCCATTGGAAAATAGACTCTTCAAGCTTTCATTTTACTCCTGAATCATCGAATTTGGATCACAAACAAGAGAGTTATGACCCATTGAATCTACCCTGTTGCTGTGAGAAAGCGCTGAATACTAGGAACAATTAATGCATGGGGAAACTTCAATCCGAGGGACTTAAGCCACGTCCCCTTACTCCCAATGCTGATACATCCTATGCTAAGTGGAAATTGAGTTTAACAAGTCTCCAAGCTGATGGAATCAAGTTCTCAAGCCCTAGTTACCCGTGTTGCATTGTTTTTTTTTTTAATTTTACTTTGCAATTTGTTTCTTGTATTTCCTATTCTAGCCTAGTAAGTTGTGTTCGTGTCTTTTCATATGTAAGGTCAACTCTATAAAAGGCCATATCTGAGTTTGTTTCATCAAGCAATTATCAATTATCAAATACAATTTCAGGATTGAGTTCAAACACTCTTTCTTCCTCAAATCCCTAGTTCTATACCTTGAGATTGGCCCCTCAAGTGGTGTTCTAGGTCTCTTTATCTCAATTAGGTGGTGATTCAATTCTGTATCTTAATTGATCTAAGGAGATTGCCCAAGTTCTTAGCAAGAGTGGCTCCTTTGGATTATCTCTTGTTTTAAGTTCTTGCTTTATCTATTCCCCTTTGCTTGCATTCTGCCAAATCATCGACAATCTGTTGAGTTACAAACTTGCGGATTTGCTCATTTGCAATCCATTTTGCTAGAAGCACTCTGAGCTCTATGGATTTGGAGTGATTGGTGAGGCTAGATACATCAAAATCCCCCACACTCAGGTAATCTGACTGCCATTTCAGTTCACCAACGAGCGATCATTTCAGTTGCTTTCCACATATCTTGATTTGCTATTCAGTGTTCCCCAAGACAGATACGGTTCCTTGCTTTACTTGTTGCGCGCTATGCTTGCTACCTATTGTCTCTAGTTACTTGATCTCTTTGCCTCTTGATTTACCAAGAACAGATAATCTTGATTAGTGGCCAATTCTGCTTTCAAGTTTAGCAGAATGTGCTGCTACTGTTGCATAGCGGGGGGGGGTACAATGTGATCAATCGAAGCATCAATCACATAGAGATCAACAAGGCATATACCAATTCCTGAGAATCACATTCCACTCTGTTCATAGGAGAAAAATTTGTTTACATGATAAGATCGAGTGTTATCGAGTACTATACACAGTGGCGAAGTCAGGAAATTTGGAGAGAGGGGTCGGAATTGAAAAAAACAAAAACATGGGAAGGGGAAGGTTTGAACTTGCGATCACCAACACACAAAGTCAAGCACTAGACCACTAAACTATCCAGTTTTCATATTCATCTTTCACAAGCATAATACATATCTCAATTTCGAATGTTTTTAATTTTCTGACTTATACTTTTTTTTTTTTTGGGAGAGGGGGGTCGGGTGACCCCACTGACCCCACGTTCTATACATATATACTGCTAATAAATCAACTGTACAAATCCCAGGGTCTTTAAAACTGGGAGGCCTGGCAAAATTGCTATTTAATCCATCCTTTTAAATCTTCACTTGGGAGGAGCGGCACCAGGAGCAGCGCCAGGACCATCAGGCGGACCACTACAAGCTGGAGGGTTCTGCTTGCCAGTTGTTGGCTTGACGTTCTTACAGATGGAGACGGGCGACCCACCACTGAAGGTCAAATCGATGTCAGTGAGATCCACCTTGTCACAAGGAACTCCACTGCTGCAAATGACCTTCACCGCCTCTTTGCTCGATGTAGTTCCTTTAACGTTCTTGAAGCTAATGTTGCTCAACTTCATCTTTGATGGTGTCTGCAATTCACAGTAGCTTCAGAGAGAGACAATTAGTTTAGATAAAGTGCGCTCTTAGGATCAGGAGAAATAATCGAAAGTGATTTGAGATCAATTTTTTTACCTTAGCTTTGCAATGATAAAAGGGGCAGTACTCTTGATCAACAACAATAGCGGTGGTGACATTTTTGACAGTGATGTCCTCAAAGTGGAGGTCTGATGCACTAGTCTCAAAAGAGTTGAGCCACGACTTGATCCTGACTCCGTTGTCAGTGTCACTGATGGTGCAGTTCCTAATGGTGGCACCAACCACAGGATCCTCTTTCTCGTACCTGCCAAGGCTTCCAATGCTGATACCGTGGCCTGGTCCACATGTGACACCCTTGACATTGACCTTCTTAGCACCATCGCCAAAGGACACACAGTCATCTCCTGTTCCGATCTTGGCAATGGTGATGTTCACCCCTTCAGAACGCCCAATGTGGATGCCGTTCTTTAGGAGCAGTGATTGTGGTGTTGTAAAGGGTTATGTTGTTGCACCCCAAAATGGCCATGTGGTACAGCTTGCTGTTCAATGAGCTTATCCCGCTTTTCTTCGTGTTGTTCAAGGAGTTGAACCTAAAAATTCTGCCGTCGTAAACATCATTCGATCATTAGAAACCAGTATTGATTGGTAATAAACAGAAAATTGGACATATATAACTTTAATTAAGACATAAGGAAGGCTGTCACATTTGCATCGCTCTGTTTCCTAGCCTGTTCCCCCTGGCCATCAAAGCCAGTGACGGTCAGGTCCACGAGCTTTTCGTACTTAACCCAGGAGTCCTTGCGTTGGAACTGGGCTGGTTTCGGTGGGGCCTTGAAACTCCGGCAAGTTCTATGGTTACCGGAGCCTTGCAAGGGCCTGAAAAGTTGACAGCCTCTAATAAAAAAGTTCCTGGTGGGGCAAGTTCTATGGTTACCACGAGCTTCCTTCCGTGCATCATTCAACCCCTGCACATGAAAATACACACGAGATGTACTAGTTTTCAGTAAAAACAACTCATGACATAGTTTTCAACAAACAAAGACCGTAAGAAACATTTACGAAATATTACCTTTGTGCCATCTGCATTATAGCTACAAAATTGAATTTTAAATTTTGACGGATTATTTTGACGGAAAATCGATCCGTCAAAAATTTTGACGGAAATTTTCACGAAAAGTCAAGGGTTTTGACGGTGTGTCAGATCATGCGGATCTCGAGGTAATTTTTGGCGGACTATTTTGACGGAAAGTTGAGCCGTCAAAAATTTTGGTGGAAATTCAAGGATTTTGACGGTGTATCAGATCGTGCGGATTTCGAGGTAATTTTTGACGAACTATTTTGACAGAAAGTTGATCCGTCAAAAATTTTGATTTAAATTTTGACGGAAAATCAAGGATTTTGATGGTGCGTTAAGCCTTGCGGATCTCAATGTAATTTTTGACGGAAGACTTTGATAGAAAGTTGATCTGTCAAAAATTATTAGTGAGTTTTTGATGGGCAAGTCAAAAAAATTGACAAAACTTTATTTTTTACCAGTGATTTTGATGGAACCCATCAAACTACGGAACCAATCAAAATCTCCAGCTCGTCAAAATCTCCCCCAATTCTAGATTCATCCAAATTTTCCTTTCCAAAATTAATCCCTGAGATTTCCCCAGTCCCCGAACGGCGTCCCCCTTCCATTTCTCATATTACTACAAAATTTCAAATTCTTCGTATTGTTTTCTACAATTCTTTTGGGGGTGAATTATGACTGGAAATTCCCTATCAAATTCTTCTCAATATTTGCGAAAGCCGATATGCTTAGCCATGTCATTGCTTTGGTCTTTGACTGTGGGTTTGGTGGGTGTTGGCTTTTATCAGAGCAGAGTGCAAGGAGTACATTCCCGGATTTGAAGAACTTTAGGGATGGGAAACTGCAGGGTCTTAGGAGGATTTTTGCTCATGTGGCTCCTATCTTCTTTGAGAGCGGCATTGCCAGGCCTGAAACCAAGGTTTTTCATTCTCTTTGTTGTATGTGAATTCGGTTCCAGCTGTTGATTGCATTTCTTTCAGGTCTTCATATGTTTGTGACTTACGAGTACAGTGAAGATGTATCTTCTAAAGCACTGTATCATGCAACTTTGGGCTATTTCTGTAAAATGTGGGTGAAGATCATTATGTTTTGTATTTCTGTAAATTTGTTCTGGGACTTTGTATTGGTGTTAGATTGTAATTGGGCTATTTGTAATGTTTTCATATTTTTGTAATCAAACAAATGAAATGTGTGTATATATATATATATATATATATATATTGTTCTAATGAAGAAAAAGAATTATATGAAATTCAAACTTATATTTAAAATATTTATTTCAGATTTGAAATTTTTTTAAATATGTGAACAAAACAAAATTGCTCCTCCTAGCATCTTCCTAAAATAAATATTTTGTTTTTTTGAATTTTAAGACAAATATGTGATTGATTTTTTGACGTACCCCGTCAAAAATTGTGACGGGCAATACTGCTTCCGTCACCATTTGTGACAAAGTCTGTCACAAATTTTCGTCAAAACTTTGCCTCCAACTTGATATCCCAAATCTTTGGGATTATGACGGGCTATCTTTTCCATCAAAATTTACATCAGGATCGTATTAAGGGATTGTCAGTCCGTCATTATGGTCCGTCAATTGTAATTTTAACGGACTATCAATCTGCCAAAATTGTTCCATCAGTATTTTTGACGGGTCAGTCGAAATGGCCATTTCAACCAGTGATTTTTTGAAGGATGTAATCTCCGTCAAAATGTCCATCAAAAAGCCACTTTTTCGTCAAAATATACATTTTTTCGTCAAAAATTCCGTCAAAAAAAGCCTCATTCTTGTAGTTCATTATGTCGAAGACCGTCTTAGATCTTGCGCACAATGCAAAGTGACAAAATAATAAAAAGAACTGGATGTTGAATTTTGTCATTTTTTACGTCTTTTATTTGTTTATTTATTTTTATTTATATATTTTTTATTTACTATTTGGTTTTTTGTTTTATTGGCTTCTCTTTTTTTTGTCTTTTTTTTTCCGGAATGATAATGAAACCGTGCCCTCCTGAGGTATCTGTGGTGCTTGTTGAGATATTGACACCACTCATGTTCATTTGCCTGATTTATCCAAGATCGGAATCTTCAGGCCAATTTGTGGTTAACTAAAATGATCTTATTAATATTTCCAGTCACCTTAATTAGTAACATAATTCCATAAACTTTTTAAGGAAAACAAAATTCACACAGAGTAATAGCTTAGTAACAAACCAATATAGCTAATCACCCAATTTAAGTAGTTTATTTTTTTTCTTTTCAGTGCAACAACAACAACAAACAACAACAACTCCCAGTGTGGGTCCCGCTTTTGCGGGGTCTGGGAAGATCTAGATGTAGGCAACCTTACCTCTACCGACAATCCTGCCCGTACTGAGGCTGATTCCAATTTCTTTTCAGTGCAAATGAGCTACAAATGAGAACCCTTTTTTTGTTCCCCACCCTTGTCTATGGGTGGCTCCCATGCACAATAACAGTGATCATATATAGGAGAACACCTCTCACCACCAGACTGGAGGTTTATGCTCCTTCAATGAGGTAGTTGCCAGCTTCGTTGGGAGACGAGTTAGCGCCCAGCTGACTTAATTACCTTTTGTAAGATACTTCTAAGTTTGTTTCTGGTAGCAAAGTCATAGGAGTCAGAAAGAGTCAGAATGAAAACCTTTAAAAGGAGGGGAGAAACGAAGGGTCAACTGATCAAGTCACCGTACCTCTGGCCTAATAGCTTATTTGGTATACCCTGATATAAGGGCCCAGTGGGTTTACGTACCCTAGTCTATTAGCTCATTGTATAATAGTTGTAATGTGTGCTTTAACTAACAGCAAGAGACATGCTTCTACAGTTCTACTTCTCACTAAAATCTTGGGGTTTTGAACGCCAATAATCTAATTTGGAGAAATAGTTCCTTAACATTTTGAATTTTTGAAGTATTTATTTTCAATATTACATGGGTTATCTTATATTGTGTTTTTTCCAGTGAAATTTGAATTTTTAAATGAATGTATGTAACTTGAATTTTATATGTTTGCATTGCTTTAGGGGCATATCATTTAAAATTACCTGGAAAATACAATTTAAAATTATCCTCTAGTTCTCACCGATCATATACTTAGTGTAAGCGGGCTCGTAAATCCCAGTATACCGCTCGTTGGGATGAGTTGAAATAAATACCTCAAAAAGTCGGAATGTTTTATGCAAGCCATTTTCCCAAATCATATTAATGATTTTCAATGCTCTCAGAGTTTAGATTATTAAAATCCAATAACACTAAAAGAAAAGACGAGATAAGCAAGCTGCTCGACAATGTCATAGGACATTGTATCCCCTAGGTATATACTCCGAGGTGTTGGTTCCAAAACGTAATTATAAATCTTTTCCGGTTTTTAGATAAGTTTTCAAATGTCAAGCATCCAAAGCCAATGAATTACAAATAAATTTTTTTATCATTTGTACATTGACTGAGGGGTGTTTGATAATAACAGCTGTTTGGGAAAAAATAGCTATTTGGAAGAATTTTGGCTATTTTGATCAAGTCAAATAGCTAAATGGTGTTTGGTAAAGAACTGTTTGCAATAGCTGCTTGGCTCCAAAAAGCTCTTTTTGAAAAAGCTATTCCCATTAGCCTTTTGAGAAGAGTTTTTTTGTAGAAATGATATAATTGTCTATAAGTTTAGAAAAATTACACACATCTCATTAAAAACTAATTCATAAATAAGGGCATGAATGAAATTTCATCAACATATTTTTTAGAAACAGCTAATTTTTATCTAACACTTTTGTCTAAAAACAGCTAATTCAAAGAGCTAATATAAACAGCTAATTCAAACAGCTAATAGCCAACAGCTAATAGCTAACGGTTAATAACTGTTTACCAAACCTGAGTTATCTTTTTTAACTATTAAGCTATAGCATTAGATTATTATGTTTGTGAGTCTGCTGATTGCGAAGTGCCGCATATATCCCTATCATCTTTAGCTTTCTTTTGAGGGGGAAAAAAAAACATATAAAAAATTCACACAATTAAAAACATAATAACACAAATAACTAGAAGAAAGTTCATCCTACCAGTCTTTTTGAATAATTCATTAAAATATTTAAGAACACAAGACTGATAGTCAACTGAACTACAGAAGATATAACAACAGGCAACAGTTATCTAATTACTTATCCATCCAAATGTTAAGATCTCCAACATTCTAAGCTACACACCTATATAAGAAACATTCTATATTTGGGTTAAGCCACTACTTCATTTCCCTCAGTCCAGTAAGAAAGCACGTACCTAATTAAATCAATGAATATATTAATCTAGTCTAAAAGTTTACTACAGTGTACAAAAGATTAACTGCATCATCAAAAAGATCCATCTAAAATTATCAACTAATAATAATCTCAAATTGTCCAATTCATAAAATAACTACAAGTAAATGAATATAATAATTACTAACATTATTATTATATTGAAGGTTCACATCATCAAGAACCCAACGAATAAGAATTTGATCCTCAAACACTATTACTACAATAAGTTAATCCTTACCTAACAAATGATATTGATTCTCATTGAATTTATGGATCTTAGAACTGATTGCTAATTTAAAATTATAGACGTGAATGCTACTATTGATTCTTATTTGATGATGGTGAATTTTGGATAGTATCACATCTTAATTTTGCTCCAATTAATCTTTTATACTATGCAGTAAACCTTTGCCCATTTGAACATGAGCCATACATACAACATATGCAGCTAGCAAAGCACATACATTTATAACATAAAATTTTTGTGAGATATCTGACTTTTTTTAAAGTTAAAAAACATATACTGCGTGATCAAATGCAAGGCAAAAGCTTTTAGCGGAAGGTGCGTCAAAACTTGTCATCCCTTGAACTCTTCTTGGTTAGTCTTTTGCTTCGCAGGGTGGCTCGGAATTCGGGTTAGTTTTTCTAGCTAGTTTCTTTTGCCGATACTATTAATTGTTGGGGCAAGAAGGAGGAGAACTAGGACTGGAATAAGTCTAGCAGGTTACTTTTGTTGTTCTGGGTTTATTTTGTTTGATTTGAGAATCATATACGTGAATTTAAACGCTGCCGTCGTAACATAGGTTATGTTAAGCATTTATTAAGGTTTTATTTAAAAATAAAAATTTACATAATATATGATTTAAAGTCATTATAATAAATAGTATCTTTTTAACTATTTCCATTAAGAAAAAAAGGAAATAAATTACAGATATGTTAATATTATTATTTCTAGAAATTTAAATTATAAGATTAATGATAATATGTCTAAAAATATTTTAGCTAAAATTTTTAAACAATTTATGCATAGCACAGATTTAAAGTCTAGTTTTGTATATATTTGTACTTTTATCTAACCTTTCGGTTTATTAATAATCTTAAAACAAAAAAAAAAAAAAAACTTTTAGCGGACGAGAAGTGTCTATAGCCCCTTACGTGTTCTTTGCATTGGTTGTACGCTGTTATGAACCTGGTGAAATGCTTGATTTTAAATATTAGGACCCTTCAATTTATTAAATCTAATTTATGACCTCCTTTAATTATAAGTTGTTATTGCGCCCCTAATCAAACTATAATACCGCTGCATCACTTGCATGGTTTCTTCGTTGGGTAGTTGATCCCTTGGAATCCTGGCAATTGATATATAGAATTATGTTTAGCAAACAATTTTTCCAATATCTCTTTCATCAAAAATAACTTTCTGAGCAGTTCCTGTGCAACAAACTTTTTTGATTAGTTATACTTTTGTAACAAGGTGCAAAATGCCTTTGGCATGAGTAGTTTTTGTGTTTAACTTTTTGAAATCAGCTTCTTTTTAGTCTTGTACTTATTTTTAAATTAAACAGTTAATTTCACTAAACACTTTTTACGGAAATAGCTAACGAGAACGCTATATTCTAATGCAATCAACTAACAACTAATACTTAATGCAATTTGCTAATAGCCATAATCTATTCAAAAGAATCAATCACACGGAGAATAAGACCAAAGATTAATTTCCAAAAATCAAATTTCCAATGCTCTTCACAGTGTGGTAAACTGGATTTACACTGATGAATAACATATTAAACGCCTACGGCAATATTACATACCATAACTACACATATATACTACGAACAAGTTAACAAGCACATATCCCAGGATCACCAAAATTGAGAGGCACGGTGGCCAAATGGAAATTTCCATCCGAGCTCATAAGATTCATCCTTAATCCTTCCTCTGATCATCTTAAAAGTTGTCAATTTTTTCTCACTTAGGAGGAGAGGGACCAGGAGCGGCGGCAGGAGCAGCACCAGGAGCGGCACCAGGACCATCAGCCGGACCACTGCAAGCCGGAGGGTTCTGCTTGCCGGTTGTCGTTGGCTTGACGTTCTTACAGACGGAGACGGGTGCGCCACCACTGAAGGTCAAATCTATATCAGCAAGTTCCACCTTCTCACAAGGAACTCCACTGCTGCATATGATCTTCACTGCGTCTTTGCTCGATGTTGTTCCTTTAATGTTCTTGAAGCTAATGTTGCTCAACTTCACCTTTGATGGTGTCTGTGATCCACAGTATTTTCGAGTCAAAACAATTAGTCTAGATAATATTTCTATGCTCTCAGGATCAGGAGAAAGAATATAAAGTGATTCAGAAATGAAAATTCGGTGTCTATTTTTATTACCTTAGCTTTACAGTGATCAAATGGGCAGTACTCTTGATCCACAACAATAGCGGTGGTGACATTTTTGACAGTGATGTCCTCAAAGTGGAGGTCTGATGCACTAGTCTCGAAAGAGTTGAGCCACGACTTGATCCTGACTCCATTGTCAGTGTCACTGATGGTGCAGTTCTTAATGGTGACACCAACCACGGGATCCTCTTTCTCGTACCTGCCAAGGCTTCCGATGCTGATACCGTGGCCTGGTCCACATGCGACACCCTCAACATTGACCTTCTTAGCACCATCGCCAAAGGACACACAGTCATCTCCTGTTCCGATCTTGGCAATGGTGATGTTCACCCCTTCAGAACGCCCAATGTGGATGCCGTCTGTATTAGGGGCGTCTTTAGGAGCAGTGATTGTGGTGTTGTAAAGGGTTATGTTGTTGCAGCCCAAAATGGCCATGTGGTACAGCTTGCTGTTCAATGAGCTTATCCCGCTTATCTTCGTGTTGTTCAAGAAGTTGAACCTAAAATTCTGCCATCGTACACATCACTCATTAGAAACCGGATTTGATTGGTAATAAACAGAAAATTGAACATATATAACTTTGATTAAGACATACATAAGGCAGGCTGTCACATTTGCCAGTTTTAGAGCAATCGTTCTGTTTCCAAGCCTGTTCGCCCTGGCCATCAAAGACTCCTCCCCCATTAATGCTAGTGACGGTTAGGTCCACGAGCTTTTCGAACTTAACCCAGGAGTCCTTGCCTTGGAACTGGGCTGGGTTCGGTGGGGCCTTGAAACTTCCGGCAAGTTCTATGGTTACCGGAGCCTTGCAAGGGCCTGTGAAGTTGACAGCCTCTAATAAATATGTTCCTGGTGGGACAACAACTTTGCTAGCACTTGTTGCCGCACAGGCTTCCTTCCATGCATCATTCAACCCCTGCACATGAAATACACACGAGATGTACTAGTTTTCGGCTAAAAACAACCAGCGGTATAGTTTTCAACAAATTAACAAAGACCATAAAAAAACTTCACCGTGTATTACCTTTGTGCTATCTGCATTATCCTTTGCACCATACTTGGTTATGTCGAAGACCGTCTCAGATCTTGCACCCAATACAAACAAACAAAACAACAAAAAGAATACTGGGATATTAAATTTTGTCATTTTATAGGTATTTTATTTATTTATTTATTTAGGTTTTTGTTTTATTGACTTGTTTTTGTTTTTGGAATGATGATGAAACTGTGCAGTTGGCTGAGGTATATATACTAGTTGAGATATTGGCACCGCTCAGATGCATATGTCAAATTTAGGCAAGATCCGAGTCTTGAGGCCAATTTGTGGTTAACTAAATTAACCTAGTATTTATTTTCAGTAAGTTGAATTTGCCAGATTTGTATGCGCTTTAGTTTATTAGACAAGCTAGAATACTAAATCACCAAAGGCCAGGAGAGCTTGTAGCCTTGTAAGTGAACTGAGTCATACATAACGATTGCTGTCAATTATTATGTCCGTAAAATGTCTAATAACTTTATCTTAATTCAGTTTCTTTTGAGCAAAAATATAACAGTTTTTTTTTAATAATTTAGGCAGATTACTGTTATCCGCGCCCCAAAAAAATAAAACAGAAAGACTACTGTTTTGGGAAGTTGATTTTTTAATTTGAAGTTTTGTGCATTATCAAAAAAATATATATAAAATAAAAAGTCAAATATGATTTTGACCGTCATAACTAGAGCTTGCAAGTTGCAACGTAACGAGGGATTCAATTAATAATGAAAACAATAACGGTCAAGACCCAAAAAAAAAAAAAAAATGGAAACAATATCAGTTGTATGTGCCTTTAAAGATACATGTCTAGGCTCTATAAACCTTCAACATTAATTAATAGGTTATACAATTTCCAAAAAAAAATCATACAAATTCATAACAATTTTAAAAATAGAAGTTTTTGATAAAAGAAAAGAAAAACAATTAACAGTTAATATGATTGCCATAACTCATTGCTTGTGTAATTTTCTTTAGAATACGTATGGTATGTATTCATAGTATGCCCATTTTTGAGGGATTATTCTTAATATACCAACTTTATGTCAGCATTTTTTATTTTTTTTTTGACTTGCCAATGGAGATGATGGTTTTAAAAACACTGAAGAAAATTAATCAGTCCCCTGAATTGTTGATGTCCTGAGGTAATAGGTTATGTAAAACAAATGCATGGTGGTATTAGAAAAAGTGAACGTAAATATACTATTCATATGATAAACAAGTCATCGAAGCATTGTTGACTTAAACCTGAGATTGGAATGAAATTCGTTCTTAAATAAAGAGCATTTTCAACCAGAGATTCAAATTTTGAAACTGTAAACACAAATTTCGAGTCTAAATAAATTAAGACAAGAAATATGGACAAATTAATTTATATTAATTTCAGAAGGTGTGGATACAATCTCTGGGTATTTGTTACAAGTAAGCAAATAAAAGTCCTCTGATTCGATCTCCAATTTGTACTTGAAGGAGGGTCGGTTGACTTGTATCTCGATCAAGTCCTTTGAATGAACTTCAATGGATTTGATCTTGAGAGAGGGCCTAAGAGGCTTGATCTCAATCAAGACGAGCTTTCTTTGATCTTCGATGGTAGACGGGACGTGCTTTGATTGTGCTTGTTGTCTTCCTTCAGAGAAATTGGCCCCTTGAGTATTCAGAACGACTTCAGAGTGAATGAATCTTCCACTGCTACATGTGCTGAGCTCTGGAGCCTGTAGGATGTTGAATGTTGAGCTCCCTTTAAAATGAGGGGGGAGGATCCATATTTATAGGCTCTGCCGGTTAGGGTTAGAGCCGGATTTTGAGCCTAGGCCCAGTAATTATTTTCTTATTTTTAAATAAAGACAATAATTACTAATTTCTGCATCATCGATAACACGTAGCGGCTTTTGATTGGCTGCACTTAATTTTAACCAAGCTGGTCCACCAAAGTCAACATGACACGTGGCACTTTATGGTTGGTCCATTTTTTTACATGTGGCATCATCTGGTTCGTCATAGAATTTTTGCCTTCTACAAATGCCCTCTCGAGAGTCGACCGCGTACACGAATTTTGAGTGTTTGAAGCGGCTGAGTCTCGAAAACTTGAAAAATGCTGAAAGTTGGAGCTTTTTTTTTTAGTGGGCCGCCTCCCGCTTTGTTTAGACAAATGACTTGCCGACTTGGTAGATAATCCATACTGATTTTTTTTTTGAAAATAATTATGCTTGTAAATTTGTGATAAAATTTTATCAACAACTTGTGATAAAATCTATCAACAATTTTAGAGATAGAATTTTATCAATAATTTATGATAAATTTTATCAGTAATTTGAATGATAAAAATCTATCAACAATCCAAAAGGATAGAACTTTATCAACAAATTTGGATAAAATTCTATCAATAATTTTTCTGACAACTGCTGTAAATTCGTCTTTTGGCCTGCTGTCAATTCATCGTCTCTTCTCCCCCCCTTTTTTTTCCGATTCTTCATCTTCGCATGTTTGTTTTTTTTCTTTTTTTTTTTTTGGTGAGAAATGAAAGAGAGCTTCATTTTCTATGGCATGATGTTGAGTTCTTCTGCTGTCACTGCAATTCAGCATGGGCATTGTCTTCCTTTTCTTGCTTCCTCAGCAACCATGGCAATAAGGAAGAGAGGGAAACGAGTAGACAACAAAAACATAGGAAAGCAGTAAGAAACAGCGCGCTGGGCATGTTTTTGTCGGAGATTACACTAGGGTGTTGCTCTCATGAAACCAATACCTTATCGGAATTTGACATAGTTCTTGTCTCCTCTGCCGCACCGCGCGTGACTTCTGCCATTTTGTTCCCCTTTGTTTTTTTTGTTTTTTTTTTTTTTCCACGAGCCTTTGGGATATCCTTTTTTTTAAAGGTCTTTTTTTTTTTAGCTCAGAAAGTCCCCATTTTTTTAACTCTCGTTTCTCTCTTTTTTTTTTAAATGCCACTCTCTTTTCTTTTTTTTTTGGGCCTTTTTGATCTCTCGCTCTTTTTTTTTTTTTTTTTCAGGAACCTGCTGAATCAACTTAAATTTCTTTCTGCCAACCACGACTCCCCTGATTAGATCGCGAAGTAAGGTCGACTTCTAAGACGAGGAATCGTTTCTCCCCGTAGATTCGATTCTTCGCAGGCGACTCCCTTACTTAATCTAATTGGGGTCGACTTGAATTTCTTCCTTTCAACCACAACTCCTCCGATTAGATCGCGAAGTGAGGTCGACTTTTAAAACGAGGAATCGTTTCTCCCCATAGATTCGATTCTTCGCAGGCAACTCCCTTACTTGATCTAATTGGGGTCGACTTGAATTTCTTCCTTTCAACCACGACTCCTCCGATTAGATCGCGAAGTGAGGTCGACTTTTAAGACGAGGAATCGTTTCTCCCCGTAGATTCGATTCTTCGTAGGCGACTCCCTCACTTAATCTAATTGGGGTCGACTTGAATTTCTTCCTTTCAGCCATGGTGCATTTTCTGGATTCATCATCTGATCCCAAGAAGCCAACTCTTACCATCCTAGACAAAAAAGATGATCCAATTGAAGAAGGCGTGACTCTTCACGTAGATATGCCAACACCCCTACCGTCCAGACGTTCTTCACTCCATAACTACCTTGCAGATTCTTCCTTCATTCCAGATTTTGCAAAGGCATGGATTTCTCCGCTCAAATAATGAAGGCAGAACTTCTCCGGTCAGATAGCGAGGACACTACTCATCCGCTCAGGCAACAAAGACATTCAGACAATGAAGATGTGCCCTCTCCAATCAGATAGTCAGAACATGTTCTTCCAATCAGGAAGTGAAGGCTTGGCTCCTCTGTCCAGATAACAAAGGCTTGACTTATATGATCAGAGAGCGAAGGCATTTAGATTCCTCTAATCAGGCAGCAGAGACTTGGCTTCTTCCATCAGACAGCAAAAACGACTCTTCCGATCAGAAAGAGAAGTCTTGACTTATTCGATCAGACAGTGAACGCAATTATCCCGATAAGAAAGCAACATCTTGGCTTGTTGAATCAGACAGATAAGGCGACTCTTCTGATCAGAAAGAGAAGGCTTGGCTCATCCGATCAGACAACAAAGATGACTCATCCGATCAGACAGTGCAGACTTGACCCTTTCGATAACACAGAAGCTCGACTCTTTCGGTCAGACAGGAAAGACATGATCCTTCCAATCAGACACCGAAAGCTTGACTTCGCAAATTGCCAGTGCCCGACTTGAAGGAAAAGACGACCAATTTTAAAGGAAAATACCTGTATCGCTAATGCGAAGGAGGATGCGATCTTACTTTTGCTCCCAACTTGAAGGCTTCTAAAAGTTTGCAACAATTTGGTAGCCGTTTGAAGTTTGTTTATATGGTTTGAGAATGTGTTGAGTGACTTACAAATCAACACCTTCGATAAAATGACTTGACAGTCTTGTACTTTGATGATTAAGAGTCTTGAACTCGATGATTTCGGAGTTCGTTTAGTGACTTGGGAGTCAATAAATTTGTTGACTTAGGAGTCGTAAACTTTAGAGACTTGAGAGTCATCAAATTTGATAACTCGGAGCTTAGAACTTTCTTGACTTTGGAGTTTGGAGCTTTGATGACTTGGTAGTCTTTTAATTTTGATGTCTTGAGAGACTTGAACTTTGAGGACTTGAGAGTCAACTTCGCGACTTGGGAGTCAATAATTTTGTTGACTTAGAAGTCCTGAAAAAAAACACTTTGAAGGCTTAAAAAAAATCGGCTTCGAAGTCTACGAGATTTGGTGACTTGGGAGCCTGTTAGGATTGACTTGGAAGTCAGAGAGTTTTATGACTTGGAGTCTTCGCGATTTGATGACTTAGAAATCTATTACATCCAGGACTTGAAGGTCCGTAAGATTCATTTGAAAGTCTTCGATAACTTAAGAGTCAACAATTCTGTTTGACTTGTGAGTCTACAACTTAGATGACTTGAGAATTTTTAAACTTTATTTATTTGAGAGCTTATGTCGTTGATGACTTGAGAGTCTACCATGTTGATGACTTGAGAGTCATAGAATTCACTTCAAAGTTTGTAATTTTGTTGACTTGATGGATTTTGGGTGACTTGAAAGTCTTTGATTTTGACGGCTTGAGTATCCTGTGGGTGACTTGATAGTCTGTGCTGACTTGAGAGTCTAGAAGTTTGGATTTGGAAGTCTTAAGGGTGACTTGAGAGTCAAAACTATTGATGACTTGAGAGTCGTTGAATTCACTTCAAAACTTACAATTTTCTCGACTTGATAATCTTTAGGCGACTTGGAAGTCTTTGATTTTGATGACTTGATAGTCTTTTGCTTTGCTGACTAAGGACTCTGAAACTTTGACGACTTGGTAGTCTGTGGCATCAATGAGTTGAAGGCCTGTAAAGTTGACTTAAAAGTCTTTGATAACTTGAGAGTCAAGAATTTTGTTTGTAAGAGTTGGACGACTTGGGAGTCTTAAAAGTTTGACTTGGAAGTCCACGAGATTTGATGACTTTAGAGTCTGTCAAGCCGGACTTTGAAGTTTGGCAGGATCGACTTCGAGTTCTCAGAGTTTGATTGCTGAGCGTCTGTAGAAACTTACCTACAAGTCTTAGTGCTTCTCAACTCAAAAGCCCGTAAAGGCTGACTTAGGAGTCTTAGAGTTTGGTGACTTGGGAGTCTGCTAATATTGACTTTGAAGTCCGAGAGTTTTGCGACTTGGGAGTCTTTGACATTTTATGACTTTGAATGCAGGATTTGCTTAAGAGTCCTGCATGGTTGACTTTAGAGTCAGAGAGCTCGATAACATAGGTGTTTCTAGAGGCTGACTTAGAAGTCTTAAAGTTTGGATGACTTGACAGTCTAACATGAGTGACTTGAGAGTCTTCGAGTCTTTACAAGGAGTGACTTAAAAGTCTGTAAGTTCTTTGATGACTTAGAAGTCTATAGAGGTTGACTTGGAAGTCTGCTCCCTAAATGCCAATTTTGGGTCGTTCTCTTCCAAAGCACTTTCTAATATGATCATAATGGTTGATCAATCAGATTCTTCAGTGTCGTCTTCGTCTAATATGATTTTTCCTTCTTTTATAAGTTGCAGGACTTGTCTTCTGAATGCTTTGCACTTCTGAATAGGATGTCTGATAATCCTGTGATACTTGCAATATTTGTGATCATTTATTCTTTCAATTTCTTCAGGACGATTTGACTCTAGGAGTTCTATAAGTCCTTTCTCGAGAAGTTTGTCAAGCATTTCTAGCACATCAGACTCAGAATAAGGACATTCTTTCTCTTCGGAGTCTCTAAGTATGGAGCTTTCATTTCTTGACGATGCCACTGATTCATTATCATTGAGTCGTCTTCCACAGTAGGTAATTGTAAGTTTCATATCATGAGCTCGTGTTGCCAATTCTTGGAATGTTTTGGGCTTGTTCACTTGCAAAGCATAATGTATATCCCAATCCATCCCTTGGGCACACATTTCAACAGCAGAAGATTCCGGCAAGCGATCCTTGCACTTCAATGAGAGGGTACGCCAACGATTGATATAGTCTATGACTGGCTCTTTATCCCCTTGCCTAGTGTTAGTCAACTCACTTATGCTGACTACGCGGCGTGCGTTATAAAAGCGATTTAAGAATTCACTTTCCATTTGCCTCCAACTATCAATGGACTCAGGGGTAAGGTCTGTATACCAGTCAAATGCAATTTCCTTGAGAGATCGCACAAACTGTTTCACCAATCGATCATCTTCAGTGCCAGCGTTGCTACAGGTTTCGATAAAATGAGCGATGTGCTGCTTGGGGTTACCCTTGCCATCAAACTGGTTGAACTTGGGAGGCTGATAGCCATGGGGCATGCGAAGAGAATCTATCCTCTTCGTATAAGGCTTTGAATACAAGTGACTCTTGTGAGACTCTCCCAACTGAGCCTTGACTGCTTTAGCTATCAAATTTTGAATTTGCTCAACTGACATTAAGCCGAAGGATGAATCGTTCTTTGGTTTGCGTCGATCATCAGACTCTTCGATGTGATTAGACTCTTTGTCAGAATCTTCACTGCGTGAGCATTTATTGAAAGTTTCAGACGTCCGCTTCCCCAGCTTCTTTGTCAAATCAGCAATTTGTTTGCTTTGACGCTTGATTTGAGCATCCTTTTTCGCATTTTCCTTTGAGAGTCTATCGAGGGTGGCCTTCATATCTGCTAGTTGTTTCTCCAAGTTGATAGTTTCTGTCACCATGACTGGTATGATAACAGTGTCAGAGGATTCAACTTCAACCTGTGAGAAAACTGAATCTCTTGAAGATGTTGGTGAAGAATTGTTGCTACCAAAATCATCATCCTCCTCACTGATAGGTTGGAAGACAGGATTGATGTAGGTTTGGAATTTTTCCAGTCTACATGGTAGAGCATTCTTTATATTGAAGATAGCAAGAGTCTTTAGCTTCAAATTAGGAAGACAAGCAGTTTGATTGACTCCATCAGCAGGCAAGTTGAAGCCAAAGTTTTGAGTTTTGCGTGACTGCAAAGTTGGAGCCATTGCTTGTTGCTTTAAGGTGATGGAGGCAGCAGCTTTGGTCATGCTCCTATTCATCACCCTGGTGCTTCGATTGTTAGATGCAATACTAGCCTTTGCAGATCCTTCAGATGTAGATTCGATAGTCTTCTTCTTCAAAGCATTCTTGGGGGCCATGATATCTTCAAAGGAGTACAAATTTTGTATTTTGAAGAAAGAGATGAGAGGCAGAGAGGTCCCACCGAGCGTGCCAAATTTGTAAACACAAATTTCGAGTCTAAATAAATTAAGACAAGAAATATGGACAAATTAATTTATATTAATTTCAGAAGGTGTGGATACAATCTCTGGGTATTTGTTACAAGTAAGCAAATAAAAGTCCTCTGATTCGATCTCTAATTTGTACTTGAAGGAGGGTCGGTTGACTTGTATCTCGATCAAGTTGGTTGATTTGATTTCCTTTGAATGAACTTCAATGGATTTGATCTTGAGAGAGGGCCTAAGAGGCTTGATCTCAATCAAGACGAGCTTTCTTTGCTCTTCGATGGTAGACGGCACGTGCTTTGATTGTACTTGTTGTCTTCCTTCAGAGAAATTGGCCCCTTGAGTATTCAGAACGACTTCAGAGTGAATGAATCTTCCACTGCTACATGTGCTGAGCTCTGGAGCCTGTAGGATGTTGAATGTTGAGCTCCCTTTAAAATGAGGGGGGAGGATCCCCATTTATAGGCTCTGCCGGTTAGGGTTAGAGCCGGATTTTGGGCCTAGGCCCAGTAATTATTTTCTTATTTTTAAATAAAGACAATAATTACTAATTTCTGCATCATCGATGACACGTGGCGGCTTTTGATTGGCTGCACTTAATTTTAACCAAGCTGGTCCACCAAAGTCAACATGACACGTGGCACTTTATGGTTGGTCCATTTGTTACATGTGGCATCATCTGGTTCGTCATAGAATTTTTGCCTTCTCCAGAAACTCTGCCTTGTTACATCAGTAAAAATTTTATTTTATACTCCTCTACTTGTTCGACTCATGAAACTCTAACTTAAATCACCCAATAAAATATTTATCATGGACCTACCTCATAACATATAAATTATATTTTTAACCACAAAATAACATTTTTGCAGAAAAATAAAACACAAAAAAATTACAAAAAGACCGACAAAAAAGTTAGAATGCATGTAGAAATGGCAGAGCATTTCTCATTGGGTGTCGAAGCCCAACAGCTTGATTGTGGAAGCAACACGTGCCATGAAGACCCTGCAAATGAAACGTTGTGTCTTAAGGGTGCAGGTGCTCTAACTAATGTAGATACCTTAGGCCTCGATTCCGATTGTGGTTTCCAACTTTTGACAACTAATTTCACTGATTCTAAAAATATAGGAACTGAAACCAGTGTCACTCATTCTCATTAATTAGTAAGGTCAACCTTGTACACTCTTCCAATTCGAAAATTTCCTTGAGAAAAAAGACTTGAGCTGCCTCCTCATGATGCTATCAAACAGACAACTACTTGACTAACCAGCCAGGACTTGTATTTTACTTGGCCCGGGATGAAACCCCAAGCAACAACTGATCAAAAAAACTACTCATAAGTCTTTGCAACATACCCATAAAAATTAATTGACGCTCCTCCCTGTTCCCCTAAAACCCACCCTTGAATCATTGACCTCTGGTTTCATCATTAAAATGAATGCCACTAAGGCAAGGTAGAAGGCAGCAAAGAATTCATTGTCACTTCCAAGGTCTTATAAAGCTCAAAAATTCGATATTTTTATACAAAAATTCTAAATCCATCACTGTTGCTTGGTTTGATCCAATGCATAATTTAGGTTACCACTTACCATTGTAATATCATATAAATTGAAATGGGAGTAACTGGGGTAGAGGTATTTCTGCTCTTTCTTCCTCATGCAAGACCTCAGCTGATGGGTTCCTACTAGGCTACTATTATGACAGCAATATCACAGTCAAATAAAAATATGCTACCCCGACAATGAAGGGACGATCATACTCATCTTTGTATAAAATCAGTAATATCAATTAATATCACAATATTGAATATCCTACCAAAAATGGTACAATGATAGCTAAGCTTATTTCCATTTGCTTTTAAAAAATAAATAAAAAAAATCTACCATCAATATTTATAGCGGATGCGATCAAGGCCACCCATGAAGGGCCTAAGGGGGTCTGGAATGATAACAGAACCGTCTTCTTGTTGGTAATTCTCCAACAAACAGATAATCATGCGTGGCACTGCACATGCGGTGGCATTTAGAGTGTGCACAAACTGGGTTGGGGTGTTCTTACCCTTCTTTTGATTCGTCGTAGGGGATAATGACCCTGACGATGGACGGAAACGAATCCCCAGCCTTCTGCTTTGATAATCTGTGCAATTTGAAGCACTTGATATCTGCACAAATCAAAGCCTCCATGTCAGAAGACCATCAACCAACCTCCATCGCTCCCCACCTTTTTTTGTTTCAGGGGGAGGGGTGGTGGATTCGAGAGCTTACCTCACCATAACGCCCTAACCCAGGCATCCAAGCCTCCACATCAAACTTACGGAAAGCAGGAGCACCCAGATCAGTGGATGCCATATCAAGTGTTCTGTGTCACCCAAAACAGTAAATACAAGTGAATTCTGGGAAGGAAAATGCCCCAGGTGGGGCAAGAGGCTCAAGTGACATTTAGATAATGAGGCAGATCTTCCTACTTAAAGTGAAATCCCAGGGACGCAAAGAGCTCCTCTTCAATTCCTATCAACTCATCAAGGTAAGCATCACTGTCCTCAGGTCTACATAAGACAAACATCTCAACCTTGCTAAACTGATGAACTCTATAAAGGCCCCTGCATATAAGTAACACATATATGATCAGATAAATTTCTAGACACCAAAGCATTATGTCTTGCTATGTATGTGAAAAATGCAGGGTGGAAATCGAACGTGGCAACCATATCACCAAAAATTGTGTCAAGAGCACAGAAAGTTGTGGAGACAATGATGATGGGAAGCACAAGCCTTCAATGGAACCATAAACCTGAATATAATGTATCTCAACAATAAGGCTGAGATTCAGCATTTGCCCATGATGAATGTGTTTGTAGATAGCCCCTCAATTATGATGGAAAACAAATAAACTACGAGGGAAAAAAAGCACAAGAAGAAGAATACTTCTCAAGTTACTTATTACCTTGTCGACGCTCCAGCAGCCCCTGCCTCAGTTCGGAAGCAATGCGAATGAGCGACATACTTCAAAGGTAATGAGGATTCAGAGAGAATCGAATCCATATGAAGTCCACCTAGTGGAATTTCAGCCGTGCCAATAAGGCACTGATCAGCACCCACAATAGAATACACCTGATGTGGTTCCAAGAATTTCCGTGTCAGCTCCCAAAATGATTGGATACAGTATAAGGACCATTTCCAACAATGCGGGCAAATTCATTCTTGATCAATTTCAGAAGAGTACAATAGACTAAACAGCTCGCACCTTATCATCACTGCCTATTCATGATGTTGAGGCACCTAGGCATTTCGTATTGTGGATCTAAACACCCCTCCCCCTTTTGCTTTTTTTGGGGGGCAGGGGGGGCCTATTTTCCCTTCTGCATTTTAGGTGGGAGCCCACTGAACTAATAGGCATTCGGGTAATGGTATGGTATGATATGGTCATAATCCATTTCATACATCTATCAGGGCACATCGAACACCTAACACATCACACATATAAATGGCTATAATATGACAAGACTGATGAAGACGGAATTCCAACAACCACATACACAGAAATCAAAACATCGAGAAATTCTACTCAACAAGATCATGACAGGATAACCAAGATCTAATAAAAGCACAGCACGCCATGCACCTGAGTGTTCTCTGCACGAGGTTGGAACCCACATTTTTCAACAACAGACGATCTCACAATTTCCGGGGTTGTCAAAGGGGTAAAACCTCTTTTCGTGACTTCAGAAAGGGTCCAGTTAATAAGGGCCATTTCCAACAGGACAGCTTCGTTTTTCAGATAGTAGAATTTTGATCCACTGACCTAGAAGACACGGAAAAAAAATGTGAGTACAAAATGTTGCAACCGCAGGACTCTCATGAACTAGCCATCTAATGATATAGTGCATAAAAATGCAATAATTATTCAGTCAAGCAATTAAGTTACCTCAGCAGCAGCATCAAAATCAAAAAGATCAAGCTCTTTGCCAAGCTCAAGGTGATCCTTAACAAGAAAACCAAATTCACATTGGCTGCCAACCTAAAGAACACAACAAAAATGCCAAATACACCAACAATGAATCACAAATTATCCACCCTGAAGACAAGATGAACCCAAATAACAGAAACTCAAGAGTTGTAAGAGTCAAATACCATTTTTCTCACCACTGAGGAATCCTCCTCTCCAATAGGCACATCCGGATGACTCATGTTTGGGATGCACTGTGCTTCCTGTTGAAGCTCATCTGTTAGTCTAGCCAAATCTTCCTCCAAGCTGGCCAGCCTTTCCTTCAGGCTCTTACCTAAATGCAGAGGGTTAACAACTAGTTGTCTGGCAAAGCTACTTTGTGGAACTTGCAGAAGCATGATTACCTTCTTCTATCAGCATTTGACGCTCTGATGGTTCTAGTTTTCCTTTCATTTTGTTCGCAACTGCATTTCTTTCCTCACGGAGCTGCTCAACTTCCTGCTATCTGTGAGTAACAATTAGCTAAGAAAAATTCAGAGGAACATATTCTAGTGCACTAATAACCCAGAAATCACAGTATAAATATGCATGCTCACTTAACAAAAGCAAACAGAATATATGTTAAGAATAGCCAATCAAGTTTCGCCGAATTAGGGAACACGGCCTCAAATTGAAAAGATAATGCAAGAAAGATTACCCTGCCAATAAACGGGAACCAATTTAGATAACTGGAGAGTTATCACTTCAATTCAAACAAAGCTATGTCATAGTGAGCTTGTTAATAACACTAACAGAGGGGCAAAGCAACTGATCATATCTTGAACCAGAGATGCTAGGGGATTTAGGAGGCCAAAATGAGCTTGAATCCAGGAAGGGCATCTTGATTAATCCTCGAAGAAAACATGTCGGAATAAAACATGTCAGTGGAGCTAATGGCTCAGACAAAGTTGCAGACAAGCCTATCAAAACAAACATGGATGCAAGAGTCTAACATCTTTATTCAACATATTCCTCCATTTTTCAACTTATTCCTCAGTAAACTACCATGATAACTTATTCCTCAGTAAACTACCATGATAATGACACTGCACAAATTTTCCCATTTCCAATATTCAATGACAGAGTAGCCAAAAACTTGTAAATGTATGGCATTCACTTCCACAGTCTACAGTAAGCTATCTTCTAACCAGACACAAGCACTATCTATAAAAGATGCAATCTTTGTGGTGGCTAGTGGTAACTGGAGTTCACCCCTTTCAAAAATAGTCTGGAGCATCCAAACTCTTGTGCTATGAACATCCAAGCACTACCTATAAGCTAGATTAAATTGCCCCATTACACAACTAAAACTAACAAATGTGAGAATTCTAAATCAGTTGAGACAACCCAACCCCCCCCCCCCCCAAAAAAAAAAAAAGGTGGTAATCTAGCAAAGAACGAAGCTTTTGACCTTTTGAAGAGCGAGCATTTTGTCATAAAGCTCAAGCACCAAATCCAAATTCGCAGTGGATTTCCTGTTCTTTATGTTGGCAGCAACAGCATCTTTATTGTCCCGAATCCACTTGAAATCGATAGCAGCTTTCCACTGAGTCTTCAACCCTGCAATTGTAATCCACCAAAAGAGAAATTCCCAGAAATTCAAACTCATCCGCTCAATAAAGAAAGACCCAGAAAAGTAATTAGCAAGAGGACGGGATGAGAACCTGAGTCAGACGCGGTGGTGGTGGGGACTGCGCGGACGGCGGAGGAAGAGAAAGCTCGGATGAGAAGAGGGAGCTCCTGTGAGTAAGAGTGAAGGTTGCAACGAGGGAGAAGAAGTTTGGAAGTCTTGGAAAGTGGTCTGAAAATGAAGGAACAAGGTACAGCCGCCATTTTTAGGGTGTGGAAGGTAAGACACTGCGGCAACCCCATTGCTCACACCCTCTAATTGGCAATTGCTATTTGGAAGCGATAGAGGAAGGTGGGAGATGACGAGATTTCAAGTTTACCTGCCGCCTTGCCTAACAGTCCTTTGATACGTTGTGAGTTAAGAAGTTCGAATCCCAGCAATGACAGTCCCACTATATGTTTTGCCTTTGGTATGTGTACTTATAGGATTTGCCACTTATTAGCTCACCCTATCTTTTTTTGCTGCGAATGAGTCGCAACAATCGATGTAGGCAGGAACTTAGATCTTTATAACAACTTTCAAAGACTTTATCAGTTAAGTTAATTGATACTCACGTCTCACCCAAGTTAAAGGTGAATTCTTGTTTCCTAACATATCAGTTATAACTTTCAGTTGATTTGTGAACAATTCTCTTGGTAAATCATATACAATATAACAATAAAACCAAGACCTTGGAAGGAACTTTAGTACCCAACACAATCCTTATCACTTGCAAATTCCAATGTCACAAAAATGATATTGGGTCTATCAAGGAAGGCACTCAGTTTTATTATCTGTAACCCAAGAAGAGTCATCACATTGCTAAAATGTATATTAAAAGCTGAAAATGTCCATCGGAGCAGAAGGTTACAATGTGGTAGCTCCAGCCAACGCCAGGAATTCGGCAGCATCTCGTCCCTACTCTACCGCAAACAGATATCGAGACAACCATGAAGAACAGTACTTAACCAAGCACTTTACCTATTGCACTTACCCTTTTCATTGCATGAATCGGGGTGCACTCATTGAGAAATCATGTTAACAAAGGTTGAAGGCCCAACACCACAAGTAATCATTTAGATAGAAAGTACAAGAAGATTGAAGTGCCGCATAGATTCTCTCACTGTTATCAGTCTGTAAAAATGGAGTCATTTGAGCCAACAGGCAACAAGAACTGAGTTCCATTACTCAGTTAACCAGAAAAATAACCACAAAATTATTACATGAGGTACATATTTTGCACTTTTGGACTAAACTAGTTCCACTGCCTAAATTTATTAACTTCTGTATGAAAAATTCTAGCAGTGGTGCTCTCCCTCGACAAAGAGTTCAAATTTGACAAAATCAAAGTTATGCCATGAATCCAACTCTCAGAAGATCAATTCACTCTAAAGAGGCCCCGGAAATGTACCATTCTCCCTTTGCTCGTTCCACCTTTCAATCTGCATCCATTAGGATTGTCACCCAGTAAGCTATTGTGATGACTCAAGTGTCAAATCACTAAAGATTTTCGGCTATAGAGACGAAAAAAAGGCTAGCAATTGTAAAGTCAGCATCATGACATTTGTGCAGGCACAACAACATAAAGTGAGAGCAACCAGAGCTTTCTCCCTTGTGCTCTCACAGTGTCAAGCTGAAAGCTTCTATGATCTGTATATATCCACAGATTTCATATAAGTTGTACAAAATCCTGCAAGAAAAGAGGGGGAAAAAGGATGCCCCAAATTTTAAAAAGCAAAAATGAGAGTTCTTACCCATTCACCAGGGCAAAGAGAACGGTAGTACTTGGCAAATTTATCACACTCCGGGGCACCTTCACCCTTGGCAGCAACACACCTAAATGAGACAAAGAAGCCATAGGTTAGGGAACACCACGATCTACAAATGCTAAGAGTATCGGTGGAATTCAATGTATCGGCATGTGCCTCACCGGTGGTATTCAATGTATCGGGTAAAGCAATGCCTAGTTTGGTTTGTAGTTGGGAAACGGAAATCTGCAGGTGCAGTCTCAAGCTGCAGCATATACAACGTAGATTAGCATGACCAGGAAGGAATGGGGTGATGTGAGAGACATGGACTGAAAAAAGATGGAAGGGAACATAAGCTAAATAATATGGTTCTAATCACTAGGCAGGCACCATGGGGGCTTAGAAAACTAACCTTTATTTCTGGAGCTTCCTCACCCGCTTCTTCACCTCCAGATTCTTCTGGCTCTGAAGATTCACTGTTTTCCTCAGCTGCTGGAGCAGACTCCTCGGTGCTCTCTTCGACAGCATCAGCTGGAGCATCATTGCTCTCTACTGCAGGAGCAGAGGGGGTCTCAACACTCTCTTCCACAGCAGCAGGAGCTTCTTCTGTTTTCTCTGGGGTCGCTACCTCAGCCGCTGCACTCGCTGGGGTCTCAACCTTTTCCACTTCAACTGGTTTTGATTCAGTAGGCTTCTGTTCAGCCGGTAAAGAATACTCCTATGTTCAAAGGTGTTAGCCCAGAAGGACATATGATCAGCAGGCTTGTATGAAATTTTATTTCCAAGCACACAGACTCACAAGCAAAAACTATTCACTCCTCCAGCCACCAGAGAGTGATACCCGAACAAATCCATGGATGAGTAAGAGCATTCAAACTTTTCGCAATTGCAGCAATGAGGTATCAAATATCTAGAAACCTTCAACCCCCCCCCCCCCAAAAAAAAAAAACACAAAAAAAAGCCCTTCTTGCCCTACCTTAGGCGGAGAGTCTGATCATGTGGTATTGTAGGATTAATAATGCGCAGTTAAATAGCATTAGCTAACTTGCCGATGAAGCTATGAACACTTTCCGATTACGGCATGGTTGCAATAGACATAAAATTCAAAAGATTGTGAAGTTTAAGAGCCCATTCTTTTCAACTTATCATAAGTACTACTCAATACTTATTGCGACAAGTTATTTAATGCTTATTGAATGTATTGAAGGTTGCTAAATGTTGCTGAAAAGTGTTGATTGTACTGATGGTGCTGAAAACATAACTAGGTATTACTGATTGGTGCATAAAATGCTAAACAGTGTTGAATCCCGATACTAAGTTGAAAAGAATATCCCTTAAACATGTTCAAGAACAATATTGTGAAGCCAACACATCAACAAGAAATGTCTGAAGAGTCCAATCATGGACGAAGACACTTCTTTCTCAGGGCAGGTGTACGCTCCCAGACTGCAAAGAACTGAGCACTTGACATCACATCAAACCTATAATCTTCAGGCCATTAACAACAGTAGCTTCATTATCTTATGTACCAGCTTTAAACTGCAAGTAACATGCGCGGTGGGCATGAGTAAGATTCAAAAAAGGGGAGGCAGGACACATAAATCACGGCATTCTCTTTGTTTTTAAGAGGAAAAGCTTCCCTCTTTGCTGAAAGGGAGACACCTCAATGGCTCAATCGGAATCTTAATAATATAAGATAATCCAATTACTAAGAACTTTACAATCAAACGATTAACCAGAATTCCTCCTTTCAACACCATACGCCAGCAACAGCTTGTAATCAAAGCTCTTCACTTGACAGACTTATTGTCTAAATCACTATCAATAATCGCATTTCTTTTTACACCAATGAACGCAATTCACCAAATCGAAAAGAGAAGATATCAACACAGCAATACACAAACATCAGGAACCCAAAAGGCACCCCAAAGAGAACTTTTCAGAAACCCCCCATAGGGATTCTCAAGATGAAAATAAATCACGAGATCTTCGACTAACCATCAACGAAGAACCTGATCTGAGAGATAATCATACGCAGACATTCCAATCAAGAGTCACAAACAGCCATTTTCCGTCAATCGAATCCAATCCAACAACGGATCGATTGAAACAAGAAATTCAAAAAGGAAGCAAAACCATTTGTAGATCAGCTAATCCAATCAGAATATGAATGCAGAAAGATCCATCAAGCACTATATCAAATCTATCAATCCAGCCAGCACAAAGCGGAGACCCTGTAGACTGAATCCAATCCAGTAAGAGACGCAGACACTGACTAGAGAGAGAGAGAGAGAGAGAGAGAGAGTACCTCTGCGAGGGAAGGAGGAGATTGGGCAGCCGCTTCAGCCATGGGTGGGAAGCAGATTGGTGGGCAGTCGGGCAATAGCACGTCGTTCAAAGGGTCGGCGGCGTACTACAAGTAGAATCCGACTAGTGTTCGGTAAGAAAATGCGGGTTTTTTAGGCTTAGGGTACGCGCTACTGTGCTACTGGTGGAGGTGGAGCAGAGGGAGAAAACGAATTTTTTTAAAGGAGTAAAAAAAAAAAAAAAAAAAGATTAGTGAGTGAGAAGGCCCAAGAAAACGCCGCTCGTTCACTATTGGTCCCTTGGACACGTCTTCACGGGTCCAAGCCGGGCGTACTTCAAAAAGAATTGTAGTAATTACTGGTCAGTCCAATTCTAAAAAAAAAAAAACCAAAAAAAAGGAACTTTGATGTTTTGTTTTTTTATTTACAGCCTGGAAGAACTTTTCCCCTTCTGGGTAGGATAGCCCAGGCTCTTGAGGTTTTGTTCAACTTCCTACCAAAAAATGGGGCGAGTCTAAAATATAGAATAGGAATACAGGATGGTTAAACCTTATTCAGTGATTGCATTGTCATGAAGGAATTAAGCACAAGAAAATTTTTTGAATTTGTAGCGTTTTATCTGATAGCGTTTTGTGTATGGCTAATCCAATCCTAACATGTAGGCAGGAATTACAAAGATTTCTTTAGTCTACAATAAATATGACTTTATCTCTCCATTATGGTATTCGTGTAATTGACGCAAGAGATATTGGCATGATAATGAATGTGCTTAAGGACTAAATTATAGATTCATAATGTAGACTTAGCCCCATCCACTCCATCGATCGAGTATGATTTGTTTGTTCATCATGGAATACAATCAAATTATAGGATTGCTAATACAATTGCTTCGATAACCATGTGGAAGAACATGATCGATACATAGGACTTTGCTCCGCTCCGTTTCTGATATATCGATGAATGATTCGAATAACAAAGTTTGGTATCAAATGTTCAGTGTCACTGCAATAATTCTCAAGAATGCAAGGCGAATGAAGGGCTCAATTATGGACGTTTGAAGAGCCCATTCAACCACAAACAGCACAAAACTTTATTAGGCATTATACAGTAAGCTCAATTCATCCCAAGCACAATTGGGATTTGTTTGGATTGCTGAATCGTATAAAAATTTATTACAATTCGATCTGCAAACAATTTGAATGATAAGCATCAATAGGATTACTAAAGCATGGAAAAGGTATCTTCGTAATGCATTGCTAATACAAAGATATAACGACGGATGAGTGTGAGCCATAGATATGCCTTGTGCAAAACAAACATGTTAATGTTACATTTGGTAGGCCGTAGTACAATATCACATACGGAAATCAATGGAAGAAAATTGACTAGAAGTCTAGTACTGGTTACATTGCAATGCATCCGTTACAGCCTATCAAACGCAACATAAGAAGATACGGTAGATCATGAATCAAGCTACTTGTCCACCCATATAATGCAGCGGAGACTCTGACCCTGGAGCATATACTCGAATGCTTTGTTGATGTCTTGGAAGCCAACATGGTGAGTTATGAATCCATCCAGGCAAAGTTCCTGCATATTATACATTCACCATACTCTTAGGCTTTTAGGTTCTCTCTCAAACAACCAACGGTAAAAGAGGGAGCCAAACAAAAGAATGGGTCATACCTTGTTCATATACATTTGAGCAAATGAAGGAATATCAGATTTTGCCTTGACTCCCCCAAAAAAAGAGCCAATGACACCTCTGCCTTTCATCATCTCTCCACAGTTTAAACTCAAGGGATTGCCTTGTCCCTCCACTCCCAGTATTATTGTCCTGCCCCACCCCTGTTCCTCCACAAATTTACCAAATTAGGCATTAACTTGATACAATATATTTCGCCAGTTTGTTTGGATGAGAATGTTTCACCTAGTGCAGTAGTGGGATGCAAGTTGGTCCGTGTGTAATGTCAAACAAAATGAGAGTAGTCTCATATTGACGCTTTTAGATGTAAGAATTTGCATGAAGTTACACGATTCTTGTTGGAAGACAATTGTTCAACTGAGCACAAACCTCTCGAGAACTCTCAATGGCATCTCGCACAATAGATGTTAAGCCAATGCACTCAAAACAGTAATCTGCTCCTCCATCAGTAAGTTCCTTAATAGCTTCGCTAATTTTCTTATCCCCTAGTGTTGTCGGATCTATGAAATCAGTGACTCCGAGCTTCCTTCCTGTCAAAACAGAACAAAAATCATGTCATCTACCCAAACGTATGACATTGAAACTCCATATTTGTACTGTAATACATGACAGAATTGTCAGACCGACCTATGTCCTCTTTCTCAGGGTTTAAGTCCACGCCAATGATCTTGGAAGCTCCCCGTAGCTTTGCAGCTTGAGCCACCTGTTCCAACTGCCACAGCAATTAGAGTACCATCTGCAATGTCCACACGCCGTTTTCTTAAGACTTCCACAACTTATATTTCTATCAAGATCATTTTTGTCTCTTTCAGAACAGTTTATCTGATACACTAAATCATGTAGCTGACAGACTGAGTCTACTTACATCTTCACCTCCCTACTGTGATACAATCCATTCCATGTTTTTTCTTTCATTATTATGGGGGGCGGGGGGGAGAGCAGAGCGTGAGGATGGATATGCCGGATATTTATTATCAAAGAATGAGTCAGTTTGATAGCAATAAGGGTGAGATTATAGAATAGGCTGCGCTTATTGAGTTAGTGACATTTCAAGCAAACATAGCTGTGAGTCTGACCGCTAGTCCAACCGCACCAAGGCCAAATACAGCCACAGTGGAGCCTTCCTCCACCTGAGCCACCTTCCATACAGCTCCCAGTCCTGTTTCATTGAACCAACCATTGTTATAGGCCAACAATAGCAATAAAGCCTTCACACTAGCTATGCTTTTCAAGTTAGAAACAAATGATCTACCTGTAGAAACTCCGCAACTGAGCAAGCAAGCTTTGTCAATAGGCATAGGAGGAGGGATCTTGACAACATGGGTGACATCCACGACAGTGTACTCAGTAAAGCTAGACACAAACAGAAAATGATGAATCGGCCTCCCTTTCATATCCTTAAAGCGTCCCACTGCATCCCTTGGCATGGCATTGTAATGCTTGTCTACAAACTTGGTGCATACATTGCTTTTTTGGGATTTGCAATCTCTGCATTCTCCACAATTTGCAAAGAACACTGGAACTACTGTGTCCCCTTCCCTTAATTCCTTCACATGCTCCCCTATGCTCTCCACAATCCTACATGGAAGAAGCATACGAGATCTCAACAAACAAATACAAAATTGAAATAATCAGTAGTTCAACTTGAGCGCCTGTCTCGTTGTTAACCCACAATCCTATATGGAAGAAGCAGTCCTCTAGCATTAAAAATGCCACAATAAGGGGTCACTTACATGTCAAATCAGCAAAATAGAGCTAGAAAGATGTAAGATAAAGCATTATTACCAGTTAATCATGATTTTTGGCATAAATATATATCAGCAAACTAGTACAGTAAGTAAAAAATTGCCAGAAACTGACCGAGGGATTACTATGTGTTTGCTGATAATTCCAAACTGATGCAGTGGACTTACCCTACAGCTTCATGGCCAAAAATCCTTGGATAAGCAATAAATGGTCCCTATTGGATCAAAGTGAAATGTTGGTAATCTCAATTTGTAAAGTCTGAAAAAATTGAATAAGATAACCAGTTAACCACTAATACTGTTGGGTTTGATTATGAGATTACTGATTCTATCTTCCAGAAGGTAAGATCAGTGTGGCAGAGAGAGGTGCAGAGTATTTTGATGCGAACTTCCCATTCTTTTGGAGGAGCCACTTCTATGTCTTCAATCACTAGGGGTTGTCCTCCACTTCTACATACTGCAGCTGCGTATATATAATTCATTCACGCAATCGTCAGCTTGAAATTTTGGTTGAGATGATTAATGATAGATCAATGTATATACTTAAATAGTATGATTATAAGTAGCGCTCAGTTACCTTTGCATATGATTGGCTTCCCTGCAGTTTCTGATGCCCCGTTGTGATGTCCATTGTCCATAGCTACCTCTGACACTCAGACAGACACACACACACACACAGATAGAGAGAGGGAGAGGCAGGTAGCATGTCAGGAACCCTATAATTGGGTTGTTTTATATGAAAGACGACTTATAGACACTCGAAGTCTAACTGTACTAGTTAGTCGGTTACTGTACTTAGATCCCAAAAAATCAATAAACAAAAAAGGGGTTGTGGGCATTGATTGAATATGGACATGTGGTAGTGTTAGTGATACTATGCGCTTTCTTTTTCATGTGTTGGTAGTGGTCGTGATACTCAACACATTATGCGCTTTCTTTTTCATGTGTCGATACGCCAGCGAGTAGCTAGTACTTATCATTCCTGACCATCGAAGGTGATCACATGTCGTGGGTGCCAGTTGAACCAATCAGTTCGTTCAAGTAGTAAAATTTACAGCAGTTGTTACCAAAGATCTGTGTTCAAATTCCGCCTATATCAATTTTTACGCTTTATTCACCCCCCAAAAAAATATTGATCTCATGTTTGTGATCTCTCCTCCGCTGCCTACTACCATAAGTCAGCAACTCCTACATAAGTGAATGTTCTGGATTTACCCTTTTTTCACTCTTTGCTGTGTTTGTCGGCTCCTTTTCACGTCTCACTTTAGTATAAGAAATTTAGAATTTTTACTCATTCCGACTCCTTCCAACTCAATCCACACCAAATTTCTCACCCAAAAGAACAAGCATGTATAATCCCAAGGCCTTGTGCAATATCTAAGGAATTAGAATATGTATATAGTTATATTGTCATTTACTTTATATAAGTTGGGTTGAAAGAAATTGAGAAAAAGGGAACTTTATTACTCACCTGTCTATATTTATGTTAAACTTGCTTCAATTACTTTCAAAAATCCCCTTACTTGGGGCGAGGGGGGGAATTACGTGTTAGAAGTCCTATATTCACGTAAATAAATTGTATACATCTACGTATCCTAGACTCGAATTTAACGCAACTTATTCGAAAAACAAAGAAAAAAAAGAAATTCCTTCAAGTATAGTTTTGTTGATTACTTCTATCGCATAAGCCAAACAATTTTCTCGCCAAAGGCCATGTAGCAATGGCATCTGAGTAGAGTTTCTATATTCTCCACCAGGGTTTAAATCTTGGCGGCGAAGTTGTGGCATTATTGGAGACTTATTATTGGTCTAGTGACAGGATTAGGCCTTCGTTGCACTCAGTTTAGGTAATGTGCTACCCCCTCCTCCACTGCAATCTCATAGGACTTATACCCTGTAAAAAGGATCACTAAATGGACCAACTTATCACTTGAAAGAGAAAAAAACCAAACTGTTTCTTCAAGCCAAAATTAATTAGACTACTAGTGTACACGTCATGCTTTGCACGAACATAGGTAATTCTTCATTTGAGATTTAAATTATTGGCTAATTAGTTGTAATTTGTATAAATGTTAAAGATGTGACTATAAACTTTGAATTGTATTTGTATTGTAATGGTTTTTTTTTTTTTTGTGGAATAATGAGTTTCTAAACGATTGACACAGTTGATAGTAGTGAGAATGCAGTCTATAATACATTATGATTTATAATCGTGAGAACTTTTGAAGTACTTCATAAATTATAATGCACGTTTCATTTTTTTTTATGGCTTTTATGAAAAAGAAAATTTAAAAAGAAAAAACAAAAAAAAATGAGAAATAGGAATTTGCAGTTCATGTGCATATTCATTTACAATTAAATATGTCAAGCAAAAAAGTTTAAAAGGTATTTGTGAAATTAAATTGCACAAACATTGTTGTATTGTGATTTCAAAAATCATAGTTTACATACATTAGGAAGATCGCCCTATATGATTTGTTGTATTAATAACACAACTCCATAGGAAACAAGAAAATTAAAAAACCACTTAACTAATGATGTTGTGCCAAATATCATTAATTCTGCAATACATTCAGTTTTATATTATATATATGATGATTTTTGCGATAAATTTGACGTGACACATGGGTTTGAAACCCGGTTCCCACTTCCCATAGGCACTAGCCGATGATGAACAGCAATAACCAAGCAGATTTTGTGCATGTCCACTCCTTAATGCGATGTACATGGTCTGGCCCAAACCTAAATGGGCCTATTCTGGGCTATGGCTCTGTGTACTCTCAACTTCTATCGTTGATGGGGTCCTATGACATAGTAGCATCATATTTTGTGCCATTTGGATGAAGTCCTCAGAATGGCTCCATTTGTTGAGTTCTAATGGGCCGAGATGTTAATTAAACGTTGTACAGATTATGCATTAATAAGGATGGTCATAACGTTACTTATATTAAGTAAGATTAGGCTGATTAGCCAACATATATTGTTAAATGTTACGTAATCATCATTTGTTTGTGAACGTGGCGAGCAACAAGTGCCCAAGGCATGAATGTTTGAAAAACAAGAAAAGCATGAATTAACTGACCGTTTCTGCACAGATCTTCAAGCAAACAATAATGTAAATCAAATGCCCCTTTCACATTCTCAACGTTGCACATCAGCATCTGTTTTGACCATAATTTTCCCATTCTGATCAATAAATTACCGGCTAAATATGCACCAAACATCGTTAATCAAGGGTTTTCAGCTGCATATTATGCCATCTGCAAATTGCTTATTCAATTAATTGGACTAGTTTTTTTTTTTGTTGATTATTAGTTGGGCATAGCCCTTACAAATAAGAAAGAATACAGCTACTATACAGCTTAAAAAAGCAGCTAGAACAACTCATAGGTTAAGAGACACAAGCAAACTCAGTCACGTAGCTCGCTAATCTAGCGCAAATATCGACTGGGACGTCTGTTTTAAAGAATGATTTTATTGGAGACTACAATCAAGATAGTACATGGTTGTTCGGTTAGGCCCATTTCGTCGACAAAATTACACTTTTTAAAACTATTATTCGAAAAATAGTTATAAATAATTAATATCATCTGGTTAGATATAATTACTTATACACTTAACGGAGTCTTCCAAATTTCAAGTAGTGATTAAAATGATTGAATTTAGTTGTATTCATCATTCAGCATCGAATACTTATTTTCACCGCTTGCATATATTTAACAGTGACTATGAGACAAGAGATATACTACTTATTACTAACTTTAAAAGGTTTAATAGTGGAATATCTTTGGCGATCAAAAAAAAAGAGAAAAGAAAAGTGGAATATCTTTGAATAAAATTAAAGTGCTTGATCAGTCTTTAGTTCTAGTCTTCAAATGGACCAGGCTATTGTTCGGTTGTTCCTTGGACGCTAACAAAATATCCTCGTGGAAAAGTTCAATTATGCAGTGAATATTAGGGCATTTTCAGTCAGAGTTTCAATTTTTAGAACTCTAACTTGTCACATCAGCAAAAGTTCTATATTTTTGGAATTTGCGTTTCATCACTTCTCTAACCTATAGAACTCTAATTTGAATAACCCAATAAAAAAATTTACCATTGATCCACTTCATAACACACAACCTATTTTTTTAATCATATAAAAATTATTTATAACCTCAAAAAAAAAGAAAAAAGAAAAAAATAATAAAAAAACATAGGAGAGAGACCGCGGGGAGAAATGGCTGACCGAGGAAGCCTGCGGAAAGGGGCACGCGTGGCAGGGGCTGCGAGGGGTCAGGTACCCGTGTTGGGGGGGGGGAGTGTCCTGCCGGTATGGGCTGCGAATGCCCTTATACCTTTATACTCGGCATTCAGAATTAAATGTATTATGTTTTTTATCTTTAATTAATTAGTTTCTTTCCTTGTCCGCTTATTATTATTTTTTTTTATCAAACTCTGTCTCCTTATTTCAAAACACCACCAAAAATAATATGTTCACATAAATTAATTAGAATTAGACTGTACCTTAAAATTCTCTAATGGTGAAACTCAATTACATGACTTCCTAATATTTAAAAAGTTCTTTGTAATATTATACCATTATACCTTGTAGACTTCCTTTTTCCTTTTAATTCATTAATTCGTCCTTTCCTTTACCTTTTTTTTGAGTGGCAAGTTTTCATTTTCTTATAAAATGACAAATTATTATATACACTTGAGAGTATGTACTCATATTATCACACACACACACACACACACATATATATATATATATATATATATATATATATATATATTGATAAGTATTTATCATATGAGCAGTTATTAATAAATATTTTACTTATGTAGTTTCCTAGAATACATATTTCTGAGTATATAATATAAACTTTGTCCATCTTGGGAAACATAAGCCAAATTCATGCATGCATTTTGGAAATTTTGAGAATTGAGAAATATTCTGAAAGTATGATCTGAAGCTGTAGTCAAAGTAATGGTTTGAATGGTCGTAACTCAAACGGGTACTTTCCAAGCACCCAAAAAAGGACAAATAGCGGATGTGGTTCACAAAGCACACATACCATGTGCCACTGCCAGCCACTTCCCTAAAACAAAAGGCCTACGCAGAATAAACTTAAATTTAATTGCACCAAAAAAATATTTATTATTTTGTCCTTTCAATTTTAGAATTTAGAAGCATCCATCTACCATTAAAATTAATGTTAAGAAAAAAGGGTGGGGAATGCTGCGTGCGTGCCATCTTTTACGGGTCGTGTCTCCACATCACTCACATCCCTCATTTGTTTATTCCCTGATTAAACCGGAAAGACAACATCCATCGTGTTGTTAAGTATAACTAATGATGAGCTAATTTTTTTATGCACTAATGAGGATCTGTTATTGTAGCATTAATTTTTTCTCTAATTTTTTAACTCACAATCCTCACATTTTTTCAAGGCAAGGTTCACTACTTTTACTCACCAAATAAAATAATATCTATAGACTCCACACCTAATCATATTTACTAAGTTTAGTTTTTTTGTTTTGGCTTCTTATTTGAGTTTGTTATTTATATGAAAAATATTTTACACATGTACATGTAATAATTTTCATTAATACATAGTAGTGTATAAATAAAAAAGGTCTCTCGCAAAAAAAAAAGAAAAATGTTCAGATTACCATTATCTTTTTCATTAATAATTTCCATTAATATATGTAATAATTTTTATTATCTTTTCCATTAATATATATTAGTGTATATGTAATAATTTTCATTAATACATGTAATAATTTCCATTATCTTTTCCTTTATAAAAAAAAAAAATGTCCAATCACGATACAATCATCCCCCAATTCTGCCAGTAATTCTATGGTACATACTCTGTACCTAACTATGTGCATACCTATATAAGAGAGTATGTACTGTGTTCTAAAAATTCTTAGATACAAACGTATATATTTTAACATAATACACACCTTCTTATATAGGTGTGTACCTAACTAGTTACATGAATATGTACCATAAAATTTTTACAATTTTGCCACTTTCTCTCTCATCCCTTCATCTTCTTCCCCCCACTCCTTTCATGACTTCCTCCATTTTTTTCTCAAATCAGAGACTTAAAAATAAAATTCCCTCTTTGTCTTAATTCTTTTTTCCATGAGATCTGTGTTGTTGTCCAATTGAAAAAAAAATGATTAGCTGGCAAAGAAAATAGGGGAGCGAGCGGCTCACCGTCGTGGGCCGAGCCCCGAGCCACTATGCTTCCGGTGCACGTCGACGAGCAGGTTCGAGTAGCTCGTTTGCTCGTGGCCTCATGATTTTGGCTCACAAGACATCTGCTGGAAATGCTCTAACCAACGAAGTGCTCGCACCCCCTCACCCCATTTCTCTCTCCTTCTTTTTCCCTCGCGGGCCTGGCGCTAGGGGAGCTGAAAACAACAGCATTCCAAAGTGAGACATAATCACCTGCGGATTCTCTGTCTACCTTTATTTTTCACATCTCTCTCTCTCTCTCTCTCTCTTCCCCCTCCCCCTTCTTTCGTCTTTGGCACTGTAGTTTACCATTTTTTTAAATGTAAAATTTAGGTCAAATTATTTCATAATAATTAAGCATATGAGACATGGTTATCTAAGGTCTGGCAAAGCTAATTGTTTTATGAATGGTTATTTAAGTAGTTGATAGTTATTTTGATACCATATAACTACTACCATCTTATTGTTAGTAGATAATTTTATAACCAATCAATTAAAGACAGTGTGTTTTTAAATTTGTTGTTGAAAAGGACTTGTTATTTTTGACTTATTATAAATAGTTATAATCCGTATTCAACACCACTCGAAAATGATAAGCACTTAGTTTTATTTTCAACTCACAATTTTAATTATGATCAATATTCATCAACACTGATCAGCATGCATCAGTACTCATCAAGAATAATTTACTTATGATAAGTTTAAAAAAATATGTTATTAGCTTATTAGTATAAATTGGCATAAAATAGTATGAATATTTTGTCAATATCAGATTAATGAAGGGAATTTTACTAATTTTACTGATGCTTAGACCCACAAAAAATAACCACATGCCACTTCTACCAATGTTGGGGAAAAACATACAAGCTAAAATGCCAAAACCTCACTGAAAAGCTACTGTTCACTAGAGATAACTAGAATGTTCACGATTGAAGCCCACCTGATTGGCCCTTCCAATCCGTAAAAATTGAAGGCTGAGGTTATCTTTTTTTGTTTGTGGGGGGGGGGGGGGGGGTTATAATCCAACTTGATCATGAAAATCTGACTTCAACGAAGCTGGATCAGGCCCATGTTTCGACAATCTCATCAACACTTCAAAAAAAAAAAATAAAAAATATATTTTGAAAACTCAAAAAAAAAAAAAAAAAAATCCTGAGTGATGTATGTACATTATCATTTGCATTCGACCGCTCTCAGATGTGACTCATTTAAAATGTTATCTCGCACTTTAAGCTGTTGCTTTGGTTAGTAGTCAGCCGCCAACAAGTTAAGGTCATTCTCAGTCGCTTACATGAGTTTCTCATGTACGGGCCAAGTTTCACTCCCCAAATTTGCAACTGTGGATGACAACGGGTCAAATTCAGATCAAATGTATAGATATTTAAATCCGATTCAATTAATAATCGGATTTGAAAATCCAATCCAAATCCGACTCCGTCGGATCGGATTTTAAATCAGATTCGAATTGGTTTCGGATCGGATTAAATCTCGGATCGGATTAAATCCGGATATAATCGGATATAATCCGATTATATATTTTTATTCAGTACTTGTATAATTTTTTATTTCAAACCTTATTTTTGCTCAATTGTAAGTACAATATTAAATACCTCTTTAATATCAAATAACTTTTTATATTAAACATTTCAATGTGTTAAAGTAAAAATATGTTAGAAAAAGAGAATGCAAATTTATTTTAGAGTGAAAGAGATAGACAATGGTACAATAGCTGAAGGGAATGGGAGAAAGTACAACTTTGATTGACGAAGAAGAGACAGCGAGAAAAAGATCATGAGAGAAGAAGAAATTAGCTAAGAAAGAAAAGTGTACTACACATAGAGTGCAGACCTTATGCGATTTTTTTGATAGTTATCATATTAGGATTTTTTTTATCTTCAAAAAAAGTTGAAATTATTAGAAAAAGATATCGGATCGGATGTTAATCAGATCGGATAGACTCTCCTCCAAATCCGCTCAGATCGGAGTCGGATTCGGATTCTTTTCATCAGACTCTGAATCGGATTATTTTTTTATCGGATTCGAATCGGATAATTTTACCTCGAATCGGATCGGATTTGCATCGAATTCGAACTATACTGTCATCCCTATTTGCAACCAATATTTTTAATAGCATGAAACGCGCGGTGAAATGCGATGGCATTCCATTCCAAATTCCACTTATTTTTAGTAATTTTTTTTATAAAAAATATTATGTAGAAAGTTAAAAAAAAAAGTTGTATGTTATGGGCCGAATTCATGATAAATATTTTATTAAACGATGCAAAATAAAATTCTATAGGTTGGAGAAGTGAATGAACGTAAAGTTTAAAATATAAAACTTTTACTGATATGACATGATAGAGTTCTAAATTTTAGAACTTCCGCTGGGAAAGCTCTAATTTCAGCCCCCCTCCCTTCATGCTTTTAAAATACAATGAATGAGATTTTAAAAATAGATAAATTAAAAAAACTGGCATCTTTCTCATACATGCCCTGGATTATTGTGTGGTATGTGTGAAAAGGAGTTAGATAGAGTTGGCCGAAATAGGATGAAGTGAAATTGAATAAAATTTACTGGAATAAAATTGGAGGAAGCGGAAATCGTAGGATGGAAGAAGATTATAGGAAGGGTGACGATGTATACTATGCTATAAGACCCTTCTTAAATGTTTTGTTTTAACCAAAGTTAATATGTTATATGATTGAAATGACCCATTTTTAATAGTTGCACCCAACAATGACTTGTGAAGCTTCATCGTTTATTAATTATGCCAAATAGTACAAATGATACATTATTCGACTAGCCCTGTCAGGTAGAATGTTTTATATACGTAATTTTATAACAATAGTATTTATACATAAAGAGATAGTTTAAGACAATTTATAAGTAATAATACTTCATACCTTGTGTTTCAATTCATTATATATAAATATAGTTTTCTAAATCGGGATAGGCAAAGGACCGAATATTCATTAGATTAAATGGTCGATCTGTTTAAAATATGACTAATAAAGGACTCGGTCAATAATGGACAGCGCCATTAATGGGCAAGCTCATTAAGGCATATTAACGGGTCAGATTGGTCGGGCCTATTAACGACCTATTTCGTGACTCACTATTTGTTTAACTTAATTAACACACCAATTTACATGTTTCAATTAGTTAACCTCATTATCAATACTTTGTACATAACAATAATAATTATACACCGTTGTCTCGCGTAAGTTTGTTCCGTTTTTAAACAGGCCAAAAGCAGGCCGCCCATGGGTCGACTTGACCTGACCCATTTATTAGTTTGATTGTGTATTTTCTAACTTTAAATTTGGACTAGTTTAATTTGATTGAAAAATTACAAATACATTAGCTAGAAAATTAACTAATCAAAAAAATTCTCAGGTGATAGTAGATAGGTCATGAGTGAGTCAGATTTATTTGACCCATAGTTTAGTTCAACTAATTAATAAATGTACTAAACTCAGCCCAATCTATTCGGCTAATTAGCTAGTCCAGTACAGCCTAACCTAGTTCCTTGCACACTCCCTAGTTCTAAATTAAGACGAGATACTAAAAAAAAAAAAAAAAAAAAAAAAAAAGCAAGGGGGGGGGGGGGGGGAGAGAGAGAGAGAGAGAGAGCGCTTGCCTATAAAAATTACAGGGCAGCGGAACCATTAAACAGAGCTCCAGTGAGGTCCCTAATCCACCGACCGCTGAATCGCACAATCCAATTATCGGGTTCGATTGATAAGAAGAAGCGCAAATAAATCCCACACATATTCACACCCAGAAAGATCTCCAGACATCCTTGCTGTTGCAGACCCAGGCGCTTTTCTCTGTCCACATTAGCCCCAGAATCAAACACACAGATTGTTGTTAATGGATAACAAAAGCTGCTACTCTTCTGGGGATTCCTCCGCTTCTTCCATCACCACCAATTCAGCCACCACTGATCCCACCACCACCACCACCAACAGGGATCACTTCCTCAGACACCTCAACAAACTCTCCCACAAAATCTCCAAACCCACCTCCTCCTCCTCCTCATCCGCTTCCTTCGTCCGCCGCCCGCCGCCGGATACTCCGGTGCACCATCGCCCTCCGCCCCCTGTTCTGCCGCTTCAGCAGCAGCCACCTGTTTACAATATCAACAAGAGCGACTTCCGCGATGTGGTTCAGAAACTTACCGGCTCACCGGCCCACGAACGTCTTCAAACGCCTCCGCCGCCGCAGATCCACGCGCCTAAGCCGGGTAGCTCCCGTCTCCAGCGCATCCGACCTCCACCCCTCGCGCAGCTTAGTAACCGCCCTGCTCCCTTGCTAAACTGCGCCATCCCGCCGGCGAATACTATGAATCCTCCGGCGAGCTTCGCCGGAGGGTTTATAAGACCGCCGGCGCCTCTTTCTCCTCTTCCACCGCTCCCGTCGTGCCACGGGCCGGCGGAGAGTCCTATCTCTGCATACATGAGGTTCCTCCATAGCTCTGCCTCCTCCGTTCATTCCGATCAGAAGTTCACCAACCCAACGGTTCCAATTTTTCCGCCGCCACCGCAGAATCCGATGAATCCTCCGCCGCCTGATGCGTTCCTTCCGCCGCCGTCGTCGCCGCTGCCACCGTTTGGGTGTTTAATGTCTCCGAAGTCGCCATGTCCGCTTCTCTCTCCTAATTTGCTGTTCTCGCCGACGGGAACTGGTCCGCTAGGGTTTCCACAGCTTCCGGTTTCACCGACGGTGTCTGGCGTTCCCAGCCCTAAATGGAGAGACTTGTGATTTAGGAGGTCAAAGGTAACCTCGAAATTTGAATTTCTTCATTGATTATGAAGCTAATATAGGGATTCTATTCTATGCCCTTTTCCAGAAATATGAGAATGGAAATGGGGTGATATAGTTCTGGATTTGTGGGTTGATTGTCCAAGATTAGGGATATTCATATGTGGCTGCCTGAGTAATGGTGTACATGATGGGGTTGACGAGGGTTAGAAAATGATTTGGTATTTAGTTGTCAATGGAAAAATGAACTAATTATAGTGCTGAAAAGATAGTGTCTTTTTTATTTTCTTAGCCCAGATTGAATATATTGAGCTTTCTTCAATTATGCTTTGATGTTGGACTCTACACATGCATGTATGGAAATACAAGTAACTGTTTTTGTTTGGTGATAATTCTCAGAATTTTGAGGAATCAACAGTTTGTGCAGATTGCCATTATAGGATTCCCCCCCCCCCCCAAAAAAGAAAAAAATTGTGTTAACCAAAAATTAGATTGTTCCTTAGGCTAGGAAAAATGGAAAATCATGATGAAAGAGTTGATTTTGCAATGAGTTTCTGGCTACACTTGAACCTAGTTTGTAAGATTTTATATGGAAATAGTGATCGGATATTCTTGATGTATTGATTGGTCCTTAGTCTTAAAGTATCAATGAGAGCCTATGGCATTGTTTCTTTCCTCTGATATGTCTGGCATTATCCTGAGCTCATTCAATGAGGCAGTCGCCTCTGCATCTTTGTAGAATTGTTGTTTTGGTGATGAATATGAGAAGTCTCTCTCTGTGTGCTTGCCCTGTGTTGTTACAGTGTGTGGAGCATTTTCACCTCTGACTTGTGATCAATCTTCAGGAACAATGTCAATGTATATGCAATTATACATACATCTGTTATAGCTTATCCCCTGTATGTTGAATTACTGTCACTGTGATTTAACATGTGCAAGCTGTTCCAGAATGATCTTTGGTGTGTATTTTAAGCTTTTGAGAACCCCTAAAAGCTTGGCTGGTTCCAAATTTAGTTGTGCAATCGACAAACCTATCTGTCCTTTGGTTATCTGGTGGATCTTCAATTCATTCTATATCTTGTACCTTAGCAAGATTGAACCTTTTGCTGCTAGGAGTGCCCTTTTGCATTCAATTCATATCTGAATAGGTGGAATACTCAGTGCTAGTGTAGACCAACGACTTCATTCGCTAGGGGTCTATTGTAAAGGGAACTTATGGTCTAAGGTGGATTTTTTTGATCTCTTGGTGAAATTCTAGGAGCCTTTCCTTGTTAGTCGAATGCTTTGTACTTGGATAGCATTAGGGAAAAGGTAATCCAATGTGATGCCATGGTAATTAAGCAATTTAAACGAACTAGTTGGCAACTATATGCTTTTATAATGGCACTTTCTTTCATTTTGTTGACAATGATTGTCATATACTATTCTGTTAGCTGTATAAGCATTTGATTACATTATCGCATTGAATTAGCAGCTGTTGATAGGCTTGAACTGCGTCATCTTTCTTTGGAAGCTTTCTTCTTCCCTGCTGTTTCTGTTTAATTTATTATATTTTTTTTAAAAAAAATTCTGAAATCCTCAGATAGGAGAGCAACTATTAGATTAGTTCGTGCATGTGTATCAGCTTTTGACTTGAATTGGTATTATCCAACTTATTTTTCTGTTATCCGTGTGCATACAGGAAAGTTACTTGTTTAAATTATTGGTCAGATGTAGAAGCTTAAGTATTGCCGATTGTTGGATGCATATGACTCTCAGATTTTCGATACCCTATGTATGTAGAAGTGTATTGCACTGGATTTTTCAGAGTGATTAATGGTATAGTGTGATAGAAGCTGGGGTTGGAGAAGCTCATTCTCCGCCAGTGGTGTTTTGGTCTCAGCAATAATTACATGGATTTAGATTACAGTCAAAGATTGCCTTGTAAAGTGAGAAAGTGGGGTTACAATCATAAATAAAGACACATTGGTAAAGAAAAGGATGAAAGAAACAGCCACTTTGCTTGCTTGCTTCTAGTTCTTAGATGCTTTCTTTGTGTGTCCTACTCCTACCAATGGTTCAGGTTCAGTACCACCTCTGCAACAGTTTTAGAATTTAGAGTATTTGCTCTATGCTACTGATTTACTCCCCCCCCCCCCCCCCCCCCTCTTTTATGGGGAAATGAAGTGTGAATCCCAGCTTTGTGGCGCTGTTTCACTTTCTGAAGGCCGCCCTTTAATTGGGAGGATTGCTATTGGTGCTCCTCCCATATTGTTTTGGGAAATGAGCATTACAAAAATCTCTGTTCAAATGGTGCTGGTTCAAGTGGAAGGTGTGGAGCCCCCAAGATGATGCCACCTGGGTTAAGACGAATCTTATATTCCTATTTTGATAGTGATTTTTTGTGTTGAATGGGAGACTAATGCCGACCTGGCTTTCCCTTTCGCGTTTGTGTTGAACGTCCAAAACTTGGTGAGGACGAGTATCTGAAGGACCACTTGAGCTTAAAGTAAAGCTCCAGCTTGAGGCTAGTTCAATGAGGCACGGGGGGCCTTTTTTGTTTTCTTTACAATCGTAGTCGATCAAAAGAACAAAATATGTCACAAAAGGTTACAATTCAGCTGAAGGAGTGAGAAATCGCCCAAAAATATCATATAAAGGATAGCTACTTGAAGAAGAAGAATTACAAGAAGTTTGAGAAAAAAGATGGAAAAAGGACCGAGAAAAGAAAGCAAGTTTAGTATTCTCTTCTAGCCGAGAGCATATTTTAGCCTAAGCTGAGCATCATTGCTGTTTTACTTATTTACAAGTTCTATAATTTGATGATAGATTTTAGCCGTTTGTAGGTTCTGTATTTTGGGATTGGCCCAACTAATAATTGGGTAAAAAAAAAAAGCATAGCTGCAATTAGGAAATTAAAACTATCGAAGGTAATCTTACAAAGGGGAGGGTTGCATAATGTGATATTGTCCAAGTTTGCAGATTTGTGCGCTGAATTGAGCCCCTTTGCCCACCGGAACGAATAATTAGCAAGTTCAGGTGTCCAACTTAGGTAACAAAGCCTCTGGCATAGGCGCATAATGTGATATTGTCCAAGATTGCAGATTTGTGCGCCGAATTGAGCCCCTTCGCCCACCGGAACGAATAATTAGCAAGTTCAGGCGTCTAACTTAGGTAACAAAGCCTCTGGCATAAACCTAAGAGTATATACTCTTACAAGTCATATCAGCGCTACATATTAAATAGTCTATGTGACAAATGCATGTTGAAAAAATATATGTACATAACAAATAGGAGTACGTAATCCTAAGTGGACCATATACATTACCCTCGGGTAAAATACAGAACATACTTGATTTTCTAATTCAAACTCGGATAAAATAGAAAAGACACTTGATTTTCTAGTTCAAAAAAGAACTTCTCCTACATTGCGAACTTGGTCTTGAATTTAAACTAAAATATAATCTTGGTGATTTCAAGCGTTTTGGCATTGTTTTGGTTGTGTTGCTAGGCTGGTGAAGACTAGAGGTAGATGCAATGAAAAAAGATCTAAGAGAAATAATAAGAACAAGAAGAATAGAGAAGCATGATTTTTAATCCTGATATGGCTATAAGGTTCCAGTAGATGAATAGACTCTCTTAAATGAGTTTGAGTCGAAGCGAGAGCCCTAATGTCCAACTTAAATACAAGCTACCAGTCATTTTTCTATAATACAGATTCCTATATGACTCAATATAAAAACTCACAGAAGCCATTTCTCCTTCGTAAACTGCCCCTGGGAGTGGGGAACACAAAACCAAAGAATTTAATATCTAGTGACACAAGACAACTGCTGCAAAACAAGACAACACGAACCCGAACACTGATCAAGGCCCTTGATAGATACAAACCAACCTGGCTTAATCCTTAAGACAACATAACCTAGATGGGTCCAAATGGTGCCTTGACCAAAATGTGATTCGCATGATGAAATAGTGACCTTAGCTCGCCAAACTCTCCATCATTAACAATCACAGAAAGACGGGGTAGAAAACAAATAAGTATTTCAATTTCTGTTGTCCCAGGAAAACGAACGCATAGAAGACACGGCAGACAAGGACGGATAGAAAATTGAAATTGCGCAATTGGGCTGGGTCCGTTCAATAATTGAATCAGACATAACAGAGGCCACAATGCCCCGTTGCTGTAATAGATTAATTGAGACAGACATCGTTATCGTCGTCCTGGCCATCGTAACAAACCAATCAGAGATTAAATTAAAGGATGACCTTGTCATCAGCTGAGCTGGACGAGAATAGAAAACTGAACATCTTTAGGTAAAATGACTATGTGGCCAGCACATTCGATTTGGACGTTCCAATTCCTCCCATTCTCATCCAATTTTGCCGTCAATATCAGAACAAAATGTTCATTTAAGCAAGCTATGATCTGTCGACACAAAATGGTAAGATTCAAGATCACTGTCATTGCCTTGTAACTGACAAGATCCGTGACAAGGCCATGGATTTGTTCCAAGGCTATCGCTATTGGCTTTGACAAACTGAACAACAATGCTTCTAAATGACGATGGCAAAGCTAAGAAGGAATGCAACATCGGAAAGAGAGGCTCACAGAAATGCCATATTCCATATATTAATAATAAAACAAGCATACAAACATGCCGAAGTTGAGAGTGCACAAACCAACCGTAGTTGTTCAGAACGAGGAAAACCTAAAATCATTAACAACCATACTTCTCCGCTTAAAAACCACTATGGAGAAGTTCAACTCTACTTCAATGTTATGCATCCTCACTTTTGTTCTCCTTCGGCCTGCTTGGATGCCTCTTTGATCTCGTCAGCACCATCATCCTGCAACAAAATTGACCAAAACCGAAAGAAATCAGATCTCCATACACAGATTGCAGAAGACGTATAATTGTTCACATAAAGGAAGGAGAACAGATGCACCACCTGCATGTCTGATGTCCACAAAGTGAGGTTGTCACGGAGGAGTTGCATAATCAATGTGCTATCCTTGTATGACTCTTCCCCTAGGGTGTCTAGTTCAGCTATAGCTTCATCGAATGCCTGAAAAACAGTAAAGAAAGAAATTACGACTTGTGGCTTAAGATAAACATACCAGTATATCTGTGTAACTTCCCATTAGATATGGAAATTACCTGCTTAGCAAGGTTGCAAGCCCTGTCAGGAGAGTTCAAAATCTCATAGTAAAACACAGAAAAGTTAAGAGCCAATCCGAGCCGAATAGGGTGAGTTGGAGCTAGCTCAGTATTTGCAATATCCTGAAATGAATGGAAAGGTTGTACATACAATCAGAACACCATTCATTGGTATAGACAAAATCACAATGGCAAAGCAATGTCAAACATTACCAACAACACTCAAATTGTCCTAAAAATCAACTAAGTAGCATTTCCAATTTTCCAGTATAACACCCAGCAAGCACAAGATAACACGAGCAGAGAACGTATATGGTTGTGTCATCAAACAATCTCTCGTGCCTTCACCCCATTTTGGTGCTTGTTGCAATGTCCCCCTTCCCATCTATGTTCCTGTTGCCCATTTCTCTTCCCATTTTCTATTTGTAACCAATCAAGCCATAAAAAAAAAGCGCTCATGAAGCCTTAAAAAACTGATCTTTCATACTCCAATAAACATAACCATTAAACAACAAGGACGGCTCTTTCTTCAGTTCCTATCACTCACTAAGGCAGCAAATATGTCAAGAGATCAAACATCTCGCCCAAGGACAGATCAAACATGGCATATATTTCAGATTACCCAAACCAAATTATCATAATCAATCAAAATGGCTTGTAAAGACAAAATCAATGCAAAACCGTAAAAAGTGAAATCCAAGCCAACAGATCTACCAAAAAAACCACCACAAGCGAAGAAATTAAGAGAATGTGACAGATCTTCATACCTGAGCGGATTTGTAAGCAGTCAGAGTATTCTCAGCGGCTTCCTTCCTTTCAGCGCCAGTCTTAAACTCAGCCAAATACCTATGATAATCACCCTTCATCTTCAAGTAAAACACCTTAGAGTCACCAGAATTTGCAGATGGAATGAGCTTCGAGTCAAGCAACTTCAAAATACCATCGCAGATGTTAGAAAGCTCCTTCTCGATCCTAGATCTGTAGTCACGGATGATAGAAACATGGTCGTCGTTGCCGCGACTCTCCTCCTTCTGCTCAATGGACGAGATAATCCGCCATGAAGCACGGCGAGCCCCGATGACGTTCTTGTAGGCGACGGAGAGCAGGTTGCGCTCCTCCACCGTGAGCTCCTCCCCTTCCACCGCCGCCACCACCTTCTCCATGAACTCCACCATCTCTTCGTAGCGCTCCGCCTGCTCTGCAAGTTTCGCCATGTACACACTCTCTTCTCTTGCTGTCGACGCCATTGATGCTTCTCTTTCGCTTCGTTCGTCCTAGACAGAGAACGAGAGCGATTTGATTTGGAGATGGATGTTTGAAACTGAGTTAGGTTTTTTCGAGAATTTGATTTTGAAATAAGCGAGGGGGAGGGGGAGGGGGAGGGGGAGGAGGAGAGAGAAAAGGGGGGCAGCCCTTTTTTGGGAGGATATAATTTTGATGGATGATTGGAATCGAAAATGTTAAAATTGGGTAAATAATTATTGAAGGAAGGGGGGCGGTGCGGGAAGTGAACGTAGACCGTTGGATTGTGATCGGAGGGTTGCGAGGCTTTGGACGGCAGTTTTCCGAAGCGTTGGGTCGTGCTTTTTTTAAGCTTGCCTAATTTGTCGATTCCGTGTTTTCCGGTTTCTAGACTTAAATTGAATGGGTTATTTTTGGGCTTCGAACGTGGTGGGCTTCATAAAGGATTAAACTTTTTCTTGGGCTGGGCTGATTATAGCCTCGTTCAGTCGTTGTACACTTGTTTACAATTCTATTGCTCGATCAGGCCGTTACCCTTTTTCGAATGGAAACGGTATGTAGGGATCTTGAGTTGAGAGTGGAAACAAATTATTTTCACCGAGCGATAGCGGTAACCAATATGCATCGCTGAGATGTTGTAAGTTGACATTATAACACACAGGTCTCCTGAGCACTCGCAGCCCTTCGTTGAAAATGGAACACGGGCTCCCCTTCACCACTTATTCACTTATCATTGCATGGTCATATTAATAGCACATGTGGTGGAACTCTATCCAATTTCATCACGTGAGCCAACTTTTTTATTTTTTAATATATTTTTGCTTTTTTCTTTTTTAGGGGGGTTAATATATGATTTTTATATGATTAAAAAAGGGTTGTGTGTTATGAGATGAGTTCGTAATAAATATTTTTATTGGATGGTTCAAATTAGAGTTTCATATATTGAAAAAGTGGTGAAATACAAGTTCCAAAAAATTGAAACTTTTGCTGATGTGGCAAGTTTGAGTTATAAAAAATGGAACTATAGTTGGAAATGCTCTTATTAAGGTGCTACTTGTAATAATTATATACTTTTAACATACTCTTCGACTCAGCAATTAGGATCCATAAAAAGTTGTACGTTAATATTAGGACACACAAGTCTTTATTAAGGTGCGACTTGTATAGTTTTAACATATTTTTCAACTCAACTACTGATAATAAGTTAAACAACAATTTGGCAAATTTAAACTCTTTAACACATAATTTTAGCAAATGAGAATGATGCTTTATCTTGAGTCAAGACCTATTTAATTAGCCGCGGAATTCGAATACAATAGTTTGCTAAAGAGACTTGACTTGTCTAACCAAAAAGATTCTGCTCTCTTTCTACAACACAGGACATTAGATCAAGTTCTCTACTCATAGCTTCACCTTTCACTTCCCTTATTCAATATGTCTACTTTGGCTCCAAAGCAAAGAAAAATAGATGTTACTTTGTTTTAGATATATACTATGATTGTCGTGAGTCTCCACATCATACCAAATTCTAACTTCTGGAAATCCTTTTTCGTACTTCTACGTTCAATAAAACTCCAACTTAGATTATCACATAAAACATTTTTCATGAAGTCCACCCTAATTATATTTAATTCTTTTTATTTTTTATTATTCTTTATGTTTATAAGTTGTGAAAATTATTTTTTAAATTCTGAAAAGTTGAATAAGTAATTAACAATGGGCAAAATTAATTTGAAAAATACCATAGAACAATATACTATTTTTAATTGATAGTACAACCATCAATGTAAATGTCCCCACAAAAAACAAACCAAAAGTTCAACTTAATAAAAAAAGCAATTAGAACTTTTTACATATATTTAGAAAAACAAATAATAAACTTATAGATATAATCTTTTCTTTTTAAAAAGCCATCGAATGTCTCAACCCAAAGAAAATCTAAAAAACAATCTTTCAAGCCAAAAAAAAAGAACAAAAGGACACAAAATGACAAACAAGAAAGGTTCAGACTCAGTTCGCTCATGAACAACCCTTTATCCACTCAGTGGCGGATCTATATTGTGAAGATTGAGGTCCATGCCCTCACTAAAAAAATCTTTATTTTCATATATTAAGTTGAGTACAAAAAAAGAATATTGATGAATTTTGTTATTATACAAGTGTAACCTATGATACTAAAACTTGAGTCCTACAATGAAAAATTCGTAATGCATATGGTGCAAGTGACCTTACAGATACCGACACACTAGTATACACTAATTTACATTCGACTGATTGGCCTGAAATCTAGACCACCAATACCATGTGCATAAAAGCGAAGCCAACCTCCTCAATGGATGGACGGTGGACAGGGATATTTTAACGAGAAGGCCTGTACAAGTCTTTTCTAAAACAAACCGAAAAAACCAAACCAGTCATGGGCGAGTTTTGTTTCTTTTTTTTTTTTTTTTTTGGGGGTGGAAAAAGGGAGGCGAAGGGCATGGACTGCCTTTGTAATTTTGCGAGAGGTAGGGGCCCAAAAGCAATAAGCAGCCTTTTTCCACCCAAAAATCGTCCCCCTGTTTTGTCCTTGCAAAACTGAATCCTTGAATTTTGGCATCATTATCAAATTGCTTTTTCAAATTCGAGTAATGTATATTATATATTCAGAGGTGAATACTTTATTTTATTATATATATATATTTAATATATATATATAAATAATTTTTAATGTATAACACTGGCTTATAAAAATAAATATTTATAAGAATTCGTACTCGTCAAAAAATATGATATAGGCTTTGTCATATTTGCCTCCTATAATTCATTCTTGCTTCCTTCGGTCATATCCGTCAACCTTGAAGTACTAAACGTAATTCCCGTCTCTCTCTCTCTCTCTCTCTGAAAACCATTTTTGCTTTCAGTTGATACGACCTTTGAGCTTCAGCCGCGTTTCCCACCTGTCTGTCTCTCTCCAAATCATTTCCTCAAACTTCATTTTATTACATAAACGCTTCTCTCTTTCTCTCTCCTCTTCATCAGATAAACCCACATATAAAAGCCCACCCCCCATGCCCGTATAAATTCTACTTCTGTAGATAGAGAAAGGAAAAGAGGGGTCTGATTTGATCTGATTTCTCCGGAGGAGGTTATCAGTAGTCAGTATGGAGCGCTATGAGATAGTGAAAGATATTGGGTCTGGTAATTTTGGGGTTGCTAAGCTTGTTAGGGATAAGTGGACTCATGAATTCTTTGCTGTTAAATTCATCGAGAGGGGTCACAAGGTACTTAATCCTCCCTTTTAGTTTCTGGATTTCTTCTTCTTTTTTTTTTTTTTGCCGGATCACTCGATTGGATATTGATGGGCGTTTCTTTCTTATTTATTTTAACTTCATTTGATAAAGTTAATATCTTGATGCTGAATCTGATGAGGATCATGATGGTGATGATGATCTGGGTTAATGAAATTTTCTGCTGGTTGCTTGATTTAGTGCTTGAATTCAAATTTTGATGCTTGTCTTATGTGCTTAGTTTTCTGATATATGCAGATTGATGAGCATGTGCAGAGGGAAATAATGAATCACAGCTCTTTGAAGCATCCCAATATCATCAGATTCAAGGAGGTACGTACTTCAATCACCTTTTGCTATCCCAATACAATCTATTCTTTAACATCAATTATGCGGGAAAACATGGCATATATAATCTAACTTTTGTTAAGTTAGTTCCTTGTTCCTTTCATTAGAGGAAATACGGAATATGCATCTTGGTTTAGAAATGCAGGTAGGACTGAACTAGAAAAAATGTGCTTTTTCGCTCATATTTGGATTGCTACAAAAGCATGTGCTTTTTTAAATTTGTACAAAAATCAACATAAATTCCATTTTGAAAAAATAGAAACCAACCAAATGTATACATGAAATATATATGAAGAAAGAAAAGCATTCTTTCTAAATTAGCTAGTCAATAAAAGACTGAGTAGTCTAGTTCAATATGGATCAACCATGTTGGGTATTATTGTATCTATATGCCTTTCTTTTCTTTTTTTGTTTGGCTCTTTTTGGGGGGGGGGGGGGGGGAGGGTGTGGGGTTTGGGATGTTTGTGTTGTTGGATTTTTGGGAATATTCTACTAGGTATTGGAGATCATATCCCTTAATCAAAAAACAGATGTGCAGGCCAAGTAGATGAGCTACCATTCTATGTCAAGCATAACAAATAAATAAAAAGAAAGCAGAGTGTACAAGCAACTGGAGAACTTATGAGGATGAAATCTGAGTAAGGTGCGGGATGACAAAGCAACCTTATGGTGACACATTGTCTTTCTGAAATGATTGTTGCCAATAATGCTCTATAGGATTGAGGCAATTAATATGATTGGATGATCCTTTACCCCCCCTCCCTCTCTGTCCTTTTTTTTGGGGGGGGGGGGGTTTGCTGATTCAATATGTCAAGCATCTTTATCAGATGGATGTACTGTACAATCTAGAATACATGGCACACATGGACAAATATATACAGACAGTAGGAAAAGGAGAAACTTTAGAGATACAATTAAGAAAAGCGGCATATAATTAGCTGAACTAGGTTTTTTTTTTTTGGGGGGGGGGGTATTGGCTCAAATTTTAGCCCTCATATTTCTTCAGATGTTCCTTCATGTAGACAGAGTTATGTGAACAGATTAATTTGCAAACAAATCCTCTGAACTTAGGCTCTGCATTACAATTATTGACAATGCATAATGGACTACGACAGGTTTTGTTAACTCCTACACATCTTGCTATAGTCATGGAGTATGCTGCAGGTGGAGAACTCTTTGAACGGATTTGCAAAGCTGGCAGGTTCAGGGAGGATGAGGTAAATGAATTTTTTCTGCTGGCGCCATTGTCTAAAGTGAATGGTCGACGTATATAAATTTAAAGCTGAAGAATTTTACCGTACTTGACAAGTAGATTAGGCAATTGTAATGATCCTCATATTCATCTATGCCTGTTGATTCAGCACGACAAGTGTGATGACATGGGAAATACGATGCCTAAACTTGCTAATATACCTTGGTTTTTTTAGTTTGTTTTTAATAATCTTAGCATGTTTGTGAGGACTAGAGACAATCATGAACATATTCTGCAAGCAGAGTAGCACCATATGATTTTCATACAAACATCATGACACCCATAATAGTTTTTGGTAGGGTTTGGGGAGCTCAGAAGCCGTTCTCAGCCTTACCTATGCATATCCACCTGCAGTTTATTCATCGTATTTTGTCCCTATCACTTTACATCAGTAGCGAACTGTCTGCATTATGCTTTTCTTAATAGCGTTTTTACTTGCTTAAAGAGTGGGAAATACGAAGTCATGATAACTAATTACTTTTATTGTTCTTCATTGTTTGCATCAGGCAAGGTTTTTCTTTCAACAACTTATATCAGGAGTCAGTTACTGTCATTCACTGGTATCACTTGCAATCTTGGTTTCAGTTAGTAATAATTTTTCCCTTTCAATGTGCATTGCACTTGGAAGCTGGAAATTGATAGTGCTGAAGATTTTTCTTTGTTTCAGGAAATATGTCATAGAGATCTCAAACTAGAAAACACACTTTTAGATGGAAGTACTGCCCCGCGTGTGAAAATATGTGATTTTGGGTACTCCAAGGTAACTGATGTAGCATCATACACTCCCTTTTCCTATCCTTGTTTTTGTTTCACTGATCAAGGCATGAGTGATTAGTTTATTTACAAAGGAAATCCTTGGCGGAGATTGTCAATGGAAAACCACCACCCTATTAGCTGATGTTAATTAGCATAAAATGGAATATGTTACTTCACTGAAGATGTCCTGACTACTATCTGCTATCTGGGCGTGCCTTTGCAGTCTTCGGTTTTACATTCCCAACCAAAGTCTGCAGTGGGGACACCAGCCTACATTGCACCTGAAGTGTTATCCAAGAGAGAGTATGATGGGAAGGTGATGTTGATTTAGCAGATTTTGTTTTTTGTATTGCCATTGAATATTGATCTTCTAGTCTATGGTTAAATCCTTTTGAAATGTAGATTGCAGATGTATGGTCTTGTGGTGTCACCTTATATGTGATGTTGTTTGGAGCTTATCCCTTTGAGGATCCTGCGGACCCAAAAAACTTCAAAAAGTCACTTGCAGTAAGTAAATGGCAAATATGATGTTTTGGTCAAGAGTTGTCCTCTTTGGTTAATCTTCTTTTGTTGCAAATTATGACAGCGGATCCTTAGTGTGCAATACTCAATCCCGGAGAATATTCCAATTTCCATGGAGTGCAGGCATTTGCTGTCTCGAATATTTGTTGCCAACCCTGAGAAGGTAATTGTTCAAGTTCGCCTTTTATTGCTTCATGGCTTCATGTAACCCACTGAGCCACTCAACTTCTATGAATTGCATGCCTGGACTTATTTCATTAGTGTGTTGGTTAACGAGAAGAGTTACTGAGCAAGAATGCAGAAAACAACTGCGCGTCCATCCTGTCCTACACTTCAAGAATCTTTGATTCTTTGTTCTTTCCCTTCATTTGCCCTCTTTTGTTTTCCCTCGAATATCTGTCTGTTAATAGTTGAATATATTCTTCTCGACCAACATGATGGTTCATGTGATTATGCCTATATCCTGAATTTATACTTAGTTTCTGCTTCCTTTGCTGTCTGAAACAGCTCATGAAGTTTATTCGTTTGGACTTGTATGTATTTTGTTAGAGAATAGAAATTCCAGAAATCAAAACCCATCCCTGGTTTTTGAAGAACTTACCAATGGAACTCATGGAGGGTGGAAGCTGGCAAAGTAATGACGTAAATCACCCATCCCAAAGCGTCGACCAGATATTATCTATCATCCAAGAAGCCAGACGACCAACTGAGCTGGGTAATCAAAGTGGCGTTTATCTAGGTGGCAGCATGGATTTCGAATTTGATGATTTGGATGCTGATGTGGATTTGGATGACATAGAAAGTAGTGGTGAATTTGTATGCCCAGTGTGATAGTGATAAGAAAGAGGGGGCTATACAGAATGTATGCATCATAATCCATAAGCCCTTTTGCCCATGGGCATCAGTTTTGTACAGAAAGTGAAAAAGGATCTTTGTATCAAGGTTTTTGGAAACAGTCTCTCCTTGTTAGAGGTAATGTTGCATACATCTTACCTATCCGTAAATGCCTGTTCGAGACAATCCATGCGGGGCTAGTTGTTGGTTAGTATGTATCAAGTTTGATGTCATTATTCCTGGACCAATAAAACTGTCTTTTACCTCAAGCCCTTGTGTCTTTAGTTTTTCAATTACTTTTAGCAAGCGATTTCTCTTTTGAATTCGCTGCTGATACCAAGTGTTTGATATGAGAATATAACGGATGTCCGGCTTGGACTCTGTTCACCTCATCTCAGGTGTGATTGATTTTCTCAGTACTGCTGCAATGTGGGATCTCTAATGGCAAAGCTATTTTTCTATGATGGTTCTCACTTCCCCGTTTTCAGAATACTATTACACTTTGCTTTTCTTATGCTTATGCTCATTATCCCGGGATAATTATGCTTATGATTACTGGATCTTGTTGACGGGTACAACCGTACAAGTATAGTGGTGAGCTTCCTTAGTTTTCGTAAGTTAGGCATCTGTAACAAGCCTCCATATCCATACCCATAATTATATTGCGAGTCCCCATTTAAACAATGCATGGGTGTCTAATGTAATAGCCTTAAGTTTAAATGCGCGAATTCCCATGAGGGTGTCGTCGCAAAACCTATTGACTACTTGCTACTTTATACAAAGGAAGCAAGAAAACAATTTAGAACTGCATTTTGCCACACTTTGCTACATTTTTAGATGAAAAATATTATCTACAATTAATTTTTCATCACAAAAAGAAATTCATCATTTATCCAAATGCTTTCAAATTACATTCAACTAATAAGGCTGATCCAAATTTTTTGACGAGCAGCTTCAGTAATGAAAATCAACCACCACCTTTGTTCTTTTTTTTTTAAAAAAAATTCGGATTAAATGTAAAGCTCAACACACCACAGCAAATTAGAGAAAACTTAAATCTAAGGTCTGTTATATCTTGATTTTTGGGCTACCAGAAGCCCAAAGCCCATCTGTGTGGGAAGGCAGGCTTCACGAATATTAGATCGGACGATTGTGAAAGCTGTTTCAGGACACGTGTAGGGTGGATATAGAAGAAACCAAAAATAAATCCGGATCCATAAGCGAAGCCAAGCAATCGGGTCATCCCTGTCAATAAATAGAGGAAGAAGAGGAAGCGAGACAAACCCTAACGAGAGAAGGCAGAACGCAGAAACCTCAAGCAGCTCACATTTCGCTTGAGCCGCTCGTCCTTCTTCACCACCATGAAGGTTTCTCTCTTTCTCTCTCTACCTTACAATTTCATGGGTGTGCTAATGGTTGAACACTGATTCTGTGATTGCTTATTCTTCCTGTTCTAATCACTCTTGAATGCTTGCAGTTCAACATCGCCAACCCTACCACAGGGTGCCAGAAGAAGCTCGAGATCGACGATGACCAGAAACTGTGAGTTTGTTTCTAAACATCCTCCTTCTCGGCTTTGTGAGAACTGAGTTTAATACTCTAATGCCCACATTTGCTTTTGATTTCGTTTCTCCAGTAGTTTAATTTTGAAAAGGTTATGCCTTTTCCAGTTGGGTGTGTTTGGATCTACCTTGTTGCTTATTATGGCTCCTTTTTTAATTATGTTGTGATATGTGGCGCAACACTTGACACTGTGCAAAGCTGAACGAAGCATATGTAAACGGTTTATGTGCGTGAATAATGTTATTATTGTTGAGTAAAGGAGCCGATGTTCTTTTTCGGATTCTATAATCTAATGACACTGTTCTTTTAGAAGTTCTAAGCTGTTGGTGTGGCATTGGATGTATTTTGTTGGATATACGAATTTTTAAATTTTAATCTGAACAAATTTTGCCTGGTTTGTGATCAAGTGTTCAGCTACCATGTGCAAATGGGTAGACTGTACATGGGTCGATGGTTTTTTTTTAATGTTTGAATTGGAGGAGGCAGATGATTAGCTTGTGAAATGTGGAAGGAAAACCAAATATTATGGGGACAAGATGTGGGTATTGCCGTATTGGTCTGCACGTTTCTTTATGTTTCTTTCAAATTCGTTTTCTTCCCATCATCGCATCTGATATTAAACACAGTTTTTAGTGTTGCAACGGTTTTGGAAAAGATTATCTGCTTTATAGGTAGCTAAGGCAATTATTATGCGTCACTGGAGTGCTTGGCTCTTGGGAGCCAATAGTGCATTCAGCCCTTTGTGTTGCCGAAATCTGTCTCGCAGACATGAGTCAACCAATGCTTGCATCACTGCTGTTTTTCCACAGCTTGGTGCACTCAGGTGCTCGTATATTTTTTCCTGATTGTATGTTCTATTCTGGATAAGAAGCGACACAATGTACTTAATTGATTATTTACCTCTATAATTGTGGTGTTTTCATGTTGTGGTTCTGCGGCCTGCTGGCCTTTCCATGGAAACATTGAGGTTTAATTCTTTTGAAGCTTAAGGTGCTGTTATTTGTGGATTATTCTTAATTATGTCTTGCTTTGTTGTCGAACAGCCGAGCTTTCTATGACAAGAGGATCTCACAGGAAGTTAGCGGTGATGCCCTTGGGGAGGTATGTGTACTTTTTGTAATACTGGAAGCTGGAGACCTGCATTGTCGTTTAGCAACAGAAATAACTTACAACCACACTTTCTTGTTGCAGGAATTCAAGGGCTATGTTTTCAAGATCATGGGAGGTTGCGACAAGCAAGGTTTCCCAATGAAGCAGGGTGTTCTGACCCCTGGCAGAGTTCGTCTATTGCTCCACAGAGGTTAGTAATATTGATTGCTGTATCAGTGTGCTTAATTATCTTTGAAGTGAGGTTTTATATGATGGGTTTGCATGACATACTCTTGAGATGCTATTTGCCATTTCTATCTTTGATTTTGATGAATAATCTTCATGACTGATTCGTAATAATATTCAGGAGCCATCTGTTTGTGTGGTTATGGAACACTGATTGCTCTATCAGTGTTCTTGATGTTATTTTTGAAATAAGGTTTTGTTTAATGGCTTTGCATGACATACTCTTGAGATCCTATTTGCCATTTCTATCTTTGATGAATAATCTTTATGAATGATTTGTAATAATATCCAGGAACCACCTGTTTCCGTGGTTATGGAAGACGTGATGGAGAGCGTCGCAGGAAGTCTGTTCGTGGGTGTATTGTGAGCCCTGACCTGTCCGTGTTGAACTTGGTTATTGTTAAGAAGGGTGAGAATGATCTCCCTGGTCTCACCGACACTGAGAAGCCAAGGATGAGGGGTCCCAAGAGGGCATCCAAGATCCGCAAGCTCTTCAACCTCTCTAAGGAAGATGATGTCCGCAAGTATGTCAACACATACAGGAGAACATTCACCACCAAGTCTGGTATGGAGCCATAGCCCTTCAAATGCTGCATCTGCCTGCAGTAGTTTGATTGTAGTTTTCTGACTGCATCTTTTGATTTGGACAGGGAAAAAGGTTAGCAAGGCTCCTAAAATCCAGAGATTGGTCACACCATTGACCCTCCAGAGGAAGCGCAGAAGAATTGCATTGAAGAAGAAGAGGATTGCCAAGGCCAAGGCTGATGCTGCAGAGTACCAGAAGCTCCTTGCTCAGAGGCTCAAGGAGCAGAGGGAGAGGCGTAGTGAGAGTTTGGCAAAGAGGAGATCTAAGCTCTCTGCAGCTTCCAAGCGTGCATCTGAGGCCCAAGCTTGAGGTTGATGATGGTCTAAAGTTTTTTGTCAAGCCATTAAGCTAAGAGAGTTTTGTCATGAGATGATTTGATGTGGTTCTGTGGCAGTTTGAGGTATAGACTTTGATATTTAGTACCACCCTTTTTGAAATAGTACTCGCCTTAATGTTGAAGTTTTTATTGTTCAAATTCAAAATACCTGTTGCTTTGTTTTAAATTGCATCTTCTTTTCCTGAACAGTATACTGCTGCTTACCTTCGTTTTTAGTATTTGGTCTTCCTAATGAGGTGCATTAACCATTCATGATGTGTAGAACCTCGTGTTTTGAATGTCTTTGTAACTTCGATGACTGCCCTGTATTTGTCGTAGGCATTCGACTGTTAAGGGCAATGCCACATGCTAGTACATAAGCCCAATCTTCCGACATAACCACTATCATTCTTTTAATCTGAAACCAGAAATTTACCAAAAGATGACTAACTTAGGGCCCTGTCGACCTCTTGTGATCTGGCATACCTTAAACTGCATATCGTATTTACCTGTATTCCTTGTTTTGTCGGCAAAGTAATCAACCCTTTTCAACTCCCCATCATAAGCACCACCATACCCCCACTCTAGCCGTTGGAGTAGGTGATGATGGCCGGGGCTTTGATTATCGTTGAGCCTGTTGATGGCGTGTGTGGAGCACGTAACTTCTCCCTCCTTCCAACCCTCTATTCCCCCCCCCCCCCCCCCCCCCCCCCCCCCCCCCCAACGAAGACCCCCGTACCCTTAACGCATTTGGTGTTTGGCCTCGCCCTCATCAAGGGCAAGGCAAATGACAGCTTTCGACAACTCCTTCAAGCACAGCAGGATCTCCTCCATCAAAGACTCTTTGCGAGCGCAGCCTAGGGACCTCTAAGTAGCTCTTTTTGACTTTCCCTTCGTATTTTCACCTAAATTGCACATAAGCACACACCAATACGACGATACGAGACAGGAATTCGATGCAATAGCCACACACTGTCATGTGGTCTTTAAAATCAAAACCTTAATATTAGGACGTGTAATTGTAATGGACACGTGTTGATGGAAAAAAAAATACTTATGGGGGAGTTTGGCAACAACTGTTTGGATAAAAGTAGCTTTTGGGAATATTTGAACTGTATTGATCAAGTTAAATAGTCAAATGATATTTGATAGATAGTTATTTGGAATAACAATTTGGCCGCAAAAAACTATTTTTGAAACAACTATTTTCACTGGCCTTTTGGAAAGAATTTTTTTATGGAAATGAAATAGTTGTCCAAAAGTTTCAAAAATTACCTCACATTGCCATGAAAAAGTTTATAGATAATGGCATAAAAAGAATTTAACATCATTTTATTTAGAAACAATTGTTTCATCAAACACTTGTCCCTAGAAACAACTAATTCTAACGGCTAATACAAATGATTAATACAAACTGTTAATAACTAATCCATTGGTATTAGACCTGATCAAATTGAGGTCAGGTCGGGTTATGAAGGTCGGCAGATAGGATTTTATCAACCCTGACCCTACCCGACCCTTATGCGAGTCAGCATACCCCTGACCCTGACCCTGACCCTGACCCTGCAGGTACCCTCGGGTCATCAGGTCAGACCCGATCCTCAAACCACCTGATATAGAACATGAGATTTTTCATTAAATTTTCTTTTTATTATAAAGGTCAACATTAAACATCTTACAAAATAAAAAGTCAAACGATAATATAATGCTCTGATGAAGCGTATCGCAACTGCAAACACTCTAATGCGTAATTTAGTCATTAAATCAATAGACCGATTAGTTCACTAAAATGACTACTCAATCTACTTCAACCATCAGAGAAGGAGCGTGAGAAGATTACGAACCAGTGAGATTTGGTGAAGTGAATGGGAGAAAGATGCTAAGGGGAGATGGGAAAGTGAAAGCGAAAAGGTTTTGAACAAATGAAATTGAAAGTATGTTATTTTTATTTTAATTTTTAATTTTTTTTTTTAAAAATGTGAGAGTCAGCGGGTCGGGTGAGCAGGTCAAAACCTTTACCTAAGTCTGACCCTCGTCATATTTGGGTACCCTTAATTTGAAGGTCAGGGCGGGTCAGAGACAAAAAAAGCCGACCCTGAACATCATTTTTGAGGGTCAGGTCGGGTGGGTTTCCGATCCGTTGATCAAGTCTAATAGGTACAAACAGCTGACAGTTAGTAGTTATTTGTCCAGCATGACATATGCAATTACTTGTGTATTTGCATTCAATTTCTCTATCCTGTGCAGTTGACATGCGCTTCAGTGCCCGATAATATTGGTGGGCGGTATGTGCTGGACATGGATACGTAAAAGTGATGGAGAATCTCCATCCGTCCAGAATTTCACTTCCCTTTGAACTCGTATTTTATGTAAATTATTTATTTTTAACTCTTGTAGTTACATGGAATGGAAATTCACATCTTCGCGCAGGAAAATCCTAGTCTTGAGGTACTTCCGTTAAGAGCCCAAATTCTGCATTTGGGCATCTAGAGAGAGAGAGAGAGAGAGAGATGGAACAAAATTAATTTAGATTCAGATTATGGGTTTTAGCCTATACTTTTGATGAAAAAATGAAAAAGCTGAAGAATCAAGCAACAGAATGAAAGGGAAAATGATGGGAAGCTGGTTGTGACCTTGAGTCTAGACATGATTTTTGGTAAGAGAAAAAAAGAACAAACAGAGATCAACTGCGAGTTTTAACCTCAAATATCAGTGAATAGATTCAACCTCCCATAATTCAAAATTCAATGGTAGTTAGCGAATTCATGACATTATAAGCACAACAGCCTAACCTATTCCTGGAATTCTGCGTGTAAATATGCTGAAAGGGGACTTCTACACAATCTTATTCCCAAAAATCAAAAAAAACAAAAAAAGAAGAAACAGAGATAAACAAATATTTCAATTGCGAAGAATGATCACATACTGATATGGAAAAACACAAGCCAACAAATGAGCAAAGGACTAAGACAAGTCTGTGTAGTCGTTGAGGACACCCCAAACCTTTTCCTCCACCTCTTCCCAAGAATTTGCCACCCTCAACTCCTTCCATCCATCGAAAATAGCACCTAGTACATTTTCCTCATGCAATATACAATAACACCTGTCATCAACCAATCAGAGATGCACACATCAGAACTCGTTCTTTATGCTGAAAACCCTACTCTACTTCAATGGCATGTTCATTTTATCAGATTCTATGTTTTGTTTTGTCCAAGTTGATCCAGCTTTATAATCTTCATATGAACAGATAACATTTGGATTCATCAATATTCTCTCAGACGTCAGATAACAATGTATTAATTTACCGAGATCTTCTATGAAGTATGAAACAGAAAGGAAAGATCCAGAGAAGGAGAAAAGATTTTCAGGCCACTCACATGGTACGGTAAGAGGCTCGTTTAAACTTCATGACCTTGTCTGTCAAATTACTTTTTGAGCTTCCTTTCAGCAAAGGCAGCTTATAAGTTGAAAACATCTCCTTAAGAAAACGTTGATCTCCTTTGAAGACATCCAGATATATAGGGATCACGTCAAGGATACGATCACCTGGAGATTGAAAAATTAAATAATGCAACTGAAGTACAGCGTATAAACGACAATAAATTGATGAAGATCACTCACCAACAGACATGTCACTGAAGTCAAGAATGTGAGAAGCCCTCCACCTCTGTGCTGGTCCATTCTTCATATTGCCATTGGCAGAAGCATGATCTGAATGGCCCTGGGTGGTTGTGCTACTCAAAGGCTCCATATGAATGTTGTCATCCATGATGTCTGAATGTATCCAGCAACAAGTTTCTTCCTGAACGATACAGATTACGGCATCAGATGAGAACAGTGAGAGGGTGCTAGAGAAGGACCTCCCTCCTAAAGCCATTTAACTAATAATGTTAAGAGTTACTGAAGTACCTCAAAGGCGGAGATTAGCTTCTCAATATCATCGGGGAGGTATTCATCAACTTTGTCAATGAGACTACTTGGGATAGGGTCCCCCCTGATAACAACACACATTAAGTCAGAAAGGAACAACATAACTAGCTATGCTATCTAATAGCCTTGAGTGCTGGGATATCTACCTGAAAGCAGGATTAGACTAAATCAAAGCAAGAACACCGAAGCCAGATATGCAATATGGTGTTATCGATCCATTTCATTGTAATTTGCAAAAACATGAAAGCCAAACATCTAGAGGCACAGACTTTGTCCGCTTAGTATCCCTTCACAAAAATACAATCCATCCCCCCGGCCACAGGAATCAAAAATCAATCTAACAAAGCACTCTTTTATCAGAAAAAGACTCAAAGAAATTAAGGAAATAAAACTTCTTCTATCCATCCCTTCCATCTAAATCCTAAGGCAAGAAACCTTGCCTTCACAAAAGAGAGAAGATTCCGTAAAATAAAAAATTTCACATGAGGGAGAATCTCTCTACAAAGGAGCAAGCGAAAAGATCCAGCAGCAGATCAAGTGAGAACAGGCAATCATCATGTAGAGATCACATAATGGAAAAAGATACATGCTGAGTCTCATTCACATTCTTTCCTGTAGAGCTCACAAGTTTCAGCCATTTCAAAGAGTATGCAGATTGATTAACCATTGATAATTTAATATTTGCCACTGAATACAAAATGCTATCCATGACAAGCATGAATATGTAGGTATTGCTCTCAATCCTGCTATTACTATCCCTCTTATTTAGTAACAAGATATTTTTACGGCTTGTCTCAGATGGAACATCTTCAATAGCTAACATCAGTGGTAAAGCATATAGGGTGTTGTTGCTGCTTCTTACTAGGGGATGAAGGAGTAAGCACAACACACTAAATAGTCCATGGCATAAATTGTGCATACTGAGGAAGCAAAGAAGAATCTCATTTATTTTGCAGCTAATAGTGGGAGTTCAAGCTTAAAACATCATGGAGAAAATAAGGGCATGTTATGGGTCAGCATACCATCTGATCAACCGGCTTACAACATCCTTCCTCCTAATGGCCAAGGTGTGCAGAAATATCTCCCAGTGTGTGGAATTAGAGCCAGCGCCAGAGTCAATTTCCATAAAATTGCCACCAGGAGGAAAGCCAAGTTCCTCTTTGATGTCTACCAACACTGGGCTGTCCAACTCTGGAAGGGGCAACACATGAAGATTATGCAACTGCTTCCCTATAAAGGAAGCCAAATCGAGGGCATCGTCAAACAACAGTGACTCCCTCCTAGAATAATGACACGTGGATGAAGTCAGGTAACTAAAAAGCACAAAAAAAAAAAAAGAGCCAACTTTTGGAGTGAGAAGAAATTGTGCATCAAGCCAACTTACACTGCAGCGAAAATTTTCCCATCGCACCTTTTTGTCACGATGTATGGCCAGATTTTCTTGCTTTCAGAAGGACTAATTGATTTACAAGTTGATAACCTGGATTTTTGACATTCGAATAACATTTTGCCCCATAAACCATAAGGAGCGCTGTAAGTCTTGCACTTCTCACTGCTGATACAGCAGTCAGTTATCACATCTGGCACTCCTCTACCATCCCAAGGTACAACAGTATAAGATCCATTATCAAGGTAAATCAACCCACTTGCCAATATATCAGGTGCATGCTCCTTCAACTGGGATTTAACCGTACACAGTAGATTATAGAACTCCAGCTGCAGATTATTTCAAAAGGCTAGTTAATGACTTCCATGAGAACTAGATTAATAGGAAGATATCTATTTGGATTTTGAAGAACTCGGAACTATACCTCTGTTCCTAAACTATAAAGCGCAGATTGCGGGCCTCCTTCAACGTAGATTTTTATCACATATCCTGCAATTAGATAAACCTGTCCGCACAGAAGGAAGAAAACAGGAAAAAGCTGGACTTTTAGCTATCTATTTCTGATAGTTTTGTGACAACGAACACCAAGTCCCAAAGAAACCATGTAACCACTTCACCAAAAATTTAGACTAGCCAGTCCAAAATCTAACGAGGATTATATGAACAGAACAGAATCTGGCTCAAACCAGATTCTCACTTTTTTAGAGCTCGCCTAATATATAACAGAAACACATCAAGAAGGGCACAACCATGGGAAAATGGTGGAGTACTTGCCTTCCATGTTGAACATCAAGGATCAAACACCACCCCCTAAACACAAAAAAAAAAAAAGAAAAAAAAAAGAAAAGATGGAAGGATCCCTTAATCCTCTTGTATAGTAGCATCTTTCAAGTGGGACTTATCTCTGCCCACTAGATGTAGATAGGGCTCCCTCCCTTGGCCAATCCTCTTGTATAGTACTAGTAGTACCTTTCAAGTAGGCCTTATCACTGCCCGCCAGATGTAGATAGGGCTCCCCCCTCCCCCCCCCCCCCCCCCCCCCCCCCCCCAAAAAAGAAAAAAAAAAAAGAGGACACATCAACAGATCATTAAAGAATCTTCATGCATCTGAAAGAGTTTGTCTAGTGGGAAAAAAGGGGGGGGGGGCTGGCTAGATGAAACTGCCTAGATGATGCCTTGCCGCAGGACATGGTGAACCAGGTTTTCAGATTTGATGATTAAGTTCTATTTCTATTACTAGCATAACTCAGTAGGAAATGAACTTACAGGATTGCTGCCTGTACCGACAGGTAACCTCTCATCATCTTTGGGAGAAGGCAAATTATGGAACTTGCAAATCTGGCCAATGCATTCAAACCATTTTCCTGCATTGAGAGCTATACATGCTCCCTGAACATGGAAAAACAAAGCATACCAATAAGTGTTGGTTTCAACATTGTAAAACTAAATCCACTAATTTACATGGAATTTAGCTAAAAGAAACCAAAAAGACCTATGAGCCACTAATCTTGGGCAGACACACCTAAGACATAAGTTAGCAAGCATTCCACTACTCTTTCTTTTCTTGACTATTATTTTCATTTTCGTTTAACCAATTTTTTAATGTTTGGAGTCTTAAATACTTATTTAGTGAAAAGATAACTGATGTTCATGCCCGATTGACCAATTTGACAGATATCACATTTTACTGCCCTCCTTTTTATAAGAATTAAGAAAAGAAAACAATGAAGAAACAGCAGCTCAAAGCATGCAGCAAAGCATCAAGTCTGTGATTCCCCCCCCCCCCCCCCCAAGCGTTTTGCAAAAACAGCAAGCACATTTTAGGACTATCTAATGCTGTACACTTCAGAACCAATTTCCTTGTCAAGATAGCAACAACTAGGAGACTGCTATTCTAGTTATATCCAGTTAAATTGATATCTCAGGCCATATGACCTTCTATTTGCTAGTCAACAGAAGGCAGCACAAGACATGGGACATCTATTTGCTAGTCCTACTGAAGGTAGCAAGCAGAGAGCCTTCCTAGCAAACAGCACTATCAATTAACAGGTGGAAAATATACAGACTATGGATTATTGTAACTAGAAAAGCCTTCTCATTAGACTTATTACCAAAGATCATTGCTCAAATGGTTTTTTCTTTTTTTGGTTTTTTGTTTTTTTTTTGGGGGGGGGGAGTTCTAGTCCTAGCAGAACACTAGTACATTTAATCAACATCAACAGAAGAAGCTACTAATTAAGACCAACGGAGCTAGCCAGTAACATAAATGCATACCTTCCATATCATGTCCCTCTTTCCTGGTTTTGCAATCCACAACTTCCATAACCATTCTCTCATCTCTCTCTGTCCAATACAGTTGGAGGAACTCCACATAAAGTTATAATGATCTCTATCCTCGTCCAAAAATTTTGATAAGAAATTTATTTTGTAAGGAAGTTCACGATTCCACACGTCACAACAATCAGCAGCATGATCGTTAGTAACCTCATTGCATGCATTTTGCATTCTCAGCCTTTTTTCTTCCCTTGGCTCCTCCGTTGAATTTGAACAATTCTTAGCACAGCACATGATCTCCTCCAGATCCTCAAAATTCCCATCATTAACAGTGGAATTTGAACAATTCTTAGCACAGCACATGATCTTATCCAGATCCTCAAAATTCCCATCATTAACAGCAAGCCATCCAGCACGACAAACTCCTTTGTGGTGGTAACCAGGAGCCATATCCAAACATACGAACTCAAAATTTGTGTGATTTACAAAATTTTGTGTAACAGCAATAGTGGTCTCCAAATTTAGCACACAATGCCACCATCCACTAGGAACAAATATAGTCTCACCCGGCAACTGAATACATTCTATAGGCTTGTCTTCATCTGGGAGGAGGGGATAAAATTCAAGCCACCACTATTAAGAGAAATAAATAAGTTAAATGAATAAATAAGTACATAGAAACCTACACAACAAAGGTCATTGAGAACTGTGATTTAAATTAGTACAACAAAGTGCCCAAATTATATACCTGTAAAGATGACGGGGTCTCTATATCCACATCACCATCCTCATCATCTACATGCACAGTAACGCCTAAAGGTACTTTACCAGGAGGATATAATGCCCATCTGTGATCACAGAATAATTAGGGCGATGATACAGAGACCAGCGCATGTCCTATATGGCAAGCATTATCTTTTCACTTTATCATACATATTCATAAGATCAGACTATATACAATGACAACTCCATGCTATAGAACCAGCTCCATACATTATAATAAAGCAATGTATACAAACACGCACATGTATAGAAACACGTGCACACACAAAATAGGGGGGAGTAGTTTTTTGGGGGGAGGGTGGGAACCTTGAATAGTGGAGAAGCAACATCGTACAAAACGATCCTTGTTTGAATAAATTTTTAAGCAATAGTAACAATGATGTTGTGCATGTTACACACAAATTGCAAGCGAAAGATCTTCTATCATTCTTCTGCCCCCTTTCCTAAACGAAGCATTCGCTTCTCATTTTCCAAACAATTACCCAAATCCTCAAGCCTTTTTCTTACAATTGAGAAGTAGTCCTACAACATTAGGGCCATCAAGCGTCGTCAACCCGTAACTCAATAATCAACTAAAAAATGGAACTACTTAATCTCCTGACGGCCGACACTACTAACTAGATGGTGATGGTAATGTGCATGGAATCATAGCTATTGTGTGCATTCTTCTCTCGTGATCAACCATGATAGTTTGATTGCAGGGCAATCACTGACACCATTTCCATGCCTTAAAAAATAAGTGAAGATTCTGATTACTAGGAAAAGAGTTTAATTTTTTATTTGTTATACTACAAATAGGGCACTGAATGAAATATGAAGCTTCACCTTTTACGACCACATAAAAGGGTATTCCAGGCGCTAGTAAGAGCGGGATCAACATGCCAGGAAGCTCCAGACCTCTCTGGGCCGATAATAAGCCATCTAAATGCTGGACGTGAATCATTGTCCAAAACATCGAAAAGGTCTTCTCGAAATAGATGAGGTACATCATAATCCTTCAGTAAATCTGAAGCTACTTCCCCAAACTGTAGGAAAACTCATGTAAGTTTATCCAGCCAATGAGATATAACTCTACATGTGAATATCAAACTTTACCTTTGGATCGAAAATATAAAGTGGATCCTCATCATGTTGAAGTTTCATGTAAGAGACATAATCCTTAAGTTTCATCCTGATTTTGTGAGAACTTCGTTGAGAAATTTTGAAAGGTGTATCCCCATATTTAAGCAGTAGCTGATCCAAAGTCCAAGTATTTCTTGCTGGCCATGAATCTGCCAAACCAGAAAGCAAAACCTGGTATAGAGAGGTCAACAGCAAGATTTATAGTCATTGAATCCAAAATGAAAGAATGACAATCATATTGCAAAAACATTAATCGGTGAATACAATTTTAAGAACAGTAAAGCTTAGAAGTTTGAAAAGCAAAAGATAAAGAGGTTGTTTGGTAAACAGCTTTTTGAAGAGCTTTTTGGCTAAAAAGATCTTTTTTGATCAAAATTAGTTGTTTGACCAAGTAAAAAAGCTAATCTAGGTATTTGGTGAAAGAGCTTTTTAGAAGAGCTTTTTGAGTCTAAAAAGCTAATTTGAAAAAGCTAATTCCATGAGCTTTTTGGAAGAGCTTTTTGAAGAATTAGCTTTTTGTCTCACAATTTTATTAGAAACAGCTAATTTTACCCAATAGTTTTTCAACTAACAGCTAATTCAAAAGCTAATACAAACAGCTAATTCAAATAGCTAACAGCTAACGGTTAACAACTAATACAAACAGCTAACAGCTGGCAACTGTTTGCCAAACAGGGCCAAAGATTTTCACGGTATTAGCTGTAAGTTAAGAATGTAAAAGTGGTGCTCAGATAAGAAAGGGCCCTACGGTGAAGTAATATCCTTAAAACAAAGTTTTCCACTAAATGTAATTATGGTATCCTGGTATCTTCAACAAATAAGAAAAACATACCGGCTTCTTCCCATCATATTTATTGTGGAACTCCTCTAAAGACGGATTGGATTCCTTTTCTACATTTCCATTATCTACAGAGAACCCTTCCAATGTGGTGTAGCACCTGTACAGTCTTTTGTAGAGGAATAAAGAGTAGAATCCTGCACAAAGCCGCATGGTTGGTTTAGCTGAAAGGAATAGAACAGCAGTTCTTCATCAACTGTACTAAACACAATAAGAACATTCTCATTGACTAACACAAGAAACCGATAAAAAACACAGTACCATCAAAATGCAATGGTTTCCTCTTCAGTTCTGCGTCCGCATTTATCACATTTTCACTACAGTCGGCATTCAAAAAGATGCTTTCAACATGTATGACACTTTGCAAGTAACCAAGGTATAGAGTAACATATACAGCAGACCAAAAACTGGACTTCTAGAGCATACCGTATTAGTGTTGTTTTCTTCCAAGACCCTTTGTATTCAAGGAGACCAGTAGCATTGCCGAGGCATAGACTCATCCAAAGTGGCTCTTCATTGCAGAATATGTTCATTACACTGCAGATCAATAACAAAAAGACAAGACAACAGTTTCTTAAGAAGAACGATTAAGAAAAAATTTGCAGACACAGGGCAGAAGAATCCAACCGCAAAGAAGCTGTCTCGCCCCCCCCCCCCCCCCCAAAAAAAGGTTGCGTCACCAAGTTTCAACGATGAAATCTAAATGAATGCTCAAATAAGATACTTTAGTCAGATAGGGTACTGCTCAGTTCGTCGTCCAGTCGTCCTTCTCACACCTTTTCCCAGAATTCCACTGCTGATTCCGTGATGAGAATAAGGAAGGTCCGAATTTCCAAATGCCACGTACCAAATCTTAGCAACCCCCCCCCCCCCCCCCCCCGGCCAAAAAAAAAAACCCGGAGAAAAAGGGCAAAATCCTGAGCTTTCTCTCGTGGCAGCTGAAAATGCCAAATTATAAGCATTGCCCTGATCATCAATGCAGCTGTAATCTTCATTTACAGATAACTTTTGATTCTATGTTCCCTCCGCTCCCCACGAGAACATCTGTGCTATATTTGCGCTCTCTAAACTGGAAACAAAAACGTCCCAAGTACCAGATAAAAGTTGCAGATATCTCATCAAAAGAAATTGAGCAATCATGGCAGCAGAAATGGCACCATATCCAGATACCCACACATAAATTCACATCGATACAACAATTTACATCTTTTTCATATGTTTTCAAATTGAATTCACAAACATACAACACTCATCGATTGACGCAATGACCAACTTTGTCCGAGTAAAAAAATGATCAAATTGAGTAACTGAAGGCGAAGACTAACACAAAAGAGTGTCGAGATCATAGCACCTGCTAACACAAGAGATACGAGCAACGTCTCGAGGAGAGAGAAGACTCAAGATCCTACAAATTACTTCATCAGGAAGAACACTGAGATCTCCGAGCGCCCCTGGTCTTCGATCTTTCACCGCCATTTGCATTTGCTGTCCATTGTTTTCCATCTCTACACAGCCTCAAGATTCAAGGATGAAGCAAGAGAGATAAACAATCAAATCGAAATCTGCAAATGCAATCTAGGGTTTTTATGCAAATTTCAATTGATTCCTTGGGTACTCTTGCCGGGAAGATTCGGAGAAGAGAGGCGTTGAATGAAAGCGGGTAAGAAAGGCTTGGAAAGCAAAGTCAGAAGGCCGAGTTCGATGCCCGTGTCGGGTGGAGACTACGTGGCGCGAAATTCGTGTTTTCTTCTACGCGTTTTCTTCGCACGTGTAAGGAACGCGTCTTGATTTTCTTTCTGGGGTGGATCGGCTGGATCTTGGGCTTGGTGGGTCGGCCATTTGGACATAAATTTCTTTGGATCAGTTAAAACTTGTAAAATGTCTTGGAGCCCTTGGTTTATTCATTTATTATTATTTTTATATTAATATTAATGTCTCCCGTGCTTCTAGATAAAAGATTAATCAATGATAAAATAAGATCGTAAAAACAGTTAGATCTAGTGGTGGAACTCTGTGCAAATAACTTGAATTTTCACAACTGAAAAGAAGACTACGCATGGTTATGAATCATTTTGCCAAATTTTTTAATTTGTACATAAATTTCATAATTGCAGTACTTGAACCTAATTCTAGCTTGAACCCGGATGTGTTCGAATTGTCTGAACTAAAACGAATATGATATTTGGGCACTATTTCATGCACATGTTGTTTCGTGTGCACTCCATCCAAGTTTGACCAATCAAGATGTTTACTTGTTTAAAGATGAACTAAAACAGAATTCTAAAACCAGAAAAATGATTAGCAAATTGTCAAGACTTGACTTTGATATATTGAAAGTGATTAACTAATGAATGCGTCAAGTCATTTCCGTAAGTCATGCACGTCTGAAATTCTTGCAATGCTAATGTGCAAAATATGCTGAAGGTGTAGCCAACTATTCATTATAAGTATTCCCATGCTCATCATCCTAAAGTCGTTGTGCATGGTAGAAAGTGTCATGGTCCAAACCCAAAGCAATTTGAAGTGATCTTGGTGGCTCTACATGAATTATAAGGATGAAGTCCTTAAGTTATTACCTGAATACTTTTGTTCATGTTTGTTTTTATATAGTCCATCCCTCCCCTTTCCTTGATAGAAGGGGAAGGGAATTATATACATTCCATATGATACATCATATTTTCTTGCGAGTTGCTATATTGTTTAGGCTGTTTTTTTGTTTTTCTGTGTTACTATTGATTCATATAAGAGGTTAAAAAAAATTATCACAATTTTTTTATTTATAAGATTGAGTTACTCTTGACTTGTGAGCGGTAAATTTTTTCATCATAGATTTGTTTCTTTAATAAAATTTAAATTTGAGACGTTACATAAGAAGAATAATCGTAAAACTACTTAAATTAACGTTTCTTATTTTTTGTTGGAAAATTCACGACTAGTTTTACTTGCTATATTGTGAATGCTTAAGTGATTTAGTCATTGCGAATTCTTAATTAGCGCTATTTGCAAAGTGATGGCAATGTACGGCATAAAATTAATTAAGATTAGCTGTAAATTAACCAATACTCGACAGAACCCTAAGTTGAAACCAAGGCCAATGAGCAAGTGAAGCCTCTATTTACAGAGTCAAGGAGAACATTTGTCTTTTATAATTCTTCTTATCTACTATTAAGTTTTCAGATCTACTAAGCTTTCTAATTGGTAGTAAACTCAGCTGAACTATTCAACCCTAAGAGTGGAAAAGGATAAGTGGGCCTAGCCTCTAACTTGATCTAATAGATCTTCCTAATGCCATCAAATTCCAACGAGCTGAAAATGATATCCAATGGTTATGATTAATGAAGAAATGTGATTCGGGGAAATATGATTAAAATTATTTTAAAGAGCCTAATCATGGTATTAGAGGAGGATTACTTTGTTAATTGTGAGAGGGCTGGGTCTAAAATGCAGGGCTCGAGGTGTGAAAACTTAGTGTGTTTTGTTTCTTTTTTTTTTTTTTTTTTTTTGGCCCAAAGTGCAAGCTAACTATTCGAATGGTCCCAATGGGAGGAGGCTCCTTCTCCTGTGGGGGTTAAACAAAAATTCATCCAGTACTGACCGAGTTTAATGAGTGTCCCCACCATGAAATTTAATTCACTTTAAGGCAAAATGCCACAACAGCCAACCAGAGACCGTACCCCAATCTAGTAAAGTGGCTAATAATAGAATCCGAGTGAGTGTCCATTGGCTCCACTAGTAAAGTTTCTGGAAGTTGTTACCAAAGAGCTGAATTTGAATTCTGCCTACATTAGCCTTTACACCTCATTCGTACACAAAAAGAAAAATAATAAATCCGAGAATGATTAACAAAGCCAATATGGCAATATAACAGCATGCATGATTCATGTTAAAGTGCTTGGACATCAAAATACCCTACTAAAATAACTGCATATGCAGAAGCAGAATACGAGAACGGTAACATTTGCTCCAGTGAGCTAGACAGAACATGATGTCCAAAAGTTGTCATCGCTGAGTAGTACCTAGGGAGATTATTGACACTAGGTGCCCATATTACTAGTTATGCAGAAGCAAAATAGACGAAAGCTGATAGTTAATCTAGTGACATGCGATCCCAAAATTTGCGAGAGTAGAGTGCCGCAGGAGATCATCATGGGTTAAAGCCAAGGTCAAGCAGGTACTCAGTGTATGCTTCACCATGCCCCTCATCGTCGCTATCCTCCGAAATACAACAGCCACACCCCCATGCCCATGGATTGTAATCATCCTCCGCATCTGAAGTTACTTGAACCTCCAGCTTCGGGTACTTATCCTTGAGGAAAGTATTGTCAAGGTGCACACCCCGACACCCACTCAGGTCCAGAGACTCAAGCTTGGGGCAGCTTGAGAGGATCAAAAGGATGCTCTCGGTGTTGAGACTAACATAAGCTAGGTCTAGCTTCTTCAGTTTGGGCATGGTCTTGGCAATTGCGCAAGCTTCCTCAGCATGTGAAGTCTTAACAGTAGTGTTGTGAGGATCCATGTTCCAGCTCAGTGCTGATAGCAATTTGCAGTTCTTCCCTATGGCTTCCAGGGCCCGAGCCCCAATTTCACAGCAGTAGCTCAAGTCTAAGGATGTGAGAGCAGGAAACTTGTCAGCTACCTTCTCTACGATGGAGTCACTGATCTTGCTCCTCCTCAATGTTAATGTCTGAAGGGACCCAGCACTTCGCAAAACCCATAGACATAACAATTAAAACAAGGCATATGTACATCTCAAAAGTGAAAACATTTGAACAATGGCATTATGAATAAGAGGCTTGTAGCGAACAGCAAGTTTACTTCATCAGGTGCTACAGTTCCTGCAATGAGCAGCTAGTTGCTCTGAAAATTGCACTATCCAGATGGCAAGAATGTAAGATCCTTACTGGGTTGCATTTAGTATAGTGTGGGTCAGAGTGGGTTAGTGTGGACAAACATCATGTAAGCCATAATAAAATTGAGCTCCCACGAAGTGATCAAAAGAAGTAAGCCAGGAAAAATTACACTAGGTAGTAAAGTAATACATGATAACTTCTCTCATTCAAACACTAATTCTGGTCACTCTAAATAAATAAGCTAGCTATGGACAATTACACGATTCATTAAGGTAAGCTAGCTATGATAACTTCTCTCATTCAGGTACTAATTCTTGTCACTCTTTAATTAACCAGGTCAAGCATCCAACGTGAAAATGAACAGTTCATGGCCCCCCCCCCCCCCCTTTTTTAATTTGAAGACTCGAAAGTGGATTGGCTGACTTTGTACCTTTAGTATAAGTTCCAACTTCCAAGCACAATTACAAATCTGCCCAATGCCAGAAGGTTGGGTCAAACATATCCGACTATATCAGCTTCCTTATTCTAAAGTCATGATTCCAAAGCCTTTTATTTGGCATTGATTATGTTTGAGACAATTTAATCAACAGCTTTTGGTAAATGATTTGCTCCAGACACATTTTTCATAGTTTTCTGCAACTGAATGTTCCCAAATTTTATGAATATATGACTCACAAATGAAACATGGCTAGTAAGTAAACACACTCATGCCTGTTGTGCCCCCATAGAACTAAGGCTCTTATTTGAAAAATCAAGATCACAATGACATTGCAAGATAGGATTCCAAATTCTCCTAACACTGTTGTGCATCCTAATAACAGTTCTAGAGGAATCAGTTCTGCACCATTTTCCCTCCCCTTTGCAGCTGCCTTTACTGGACATGCTTAATTGCAAAAACCAAGTACATACAATCACAACAGACAACAATAACTTATTAAAAAACAGGGTGTATAAGGCAAACTTAATCAAGTAGGGGCGCAGCTTACTGCTGTGCAATGAAATCGAAGGCCTGGTCATTGTTGACACAAGAAACATGAAACTTCTGAAGTGATCCACCACTTCTAGGGAGTAGCAACCACAGCATCTGAACGAGCTTATGAGGCTGACATTTGGTGCTCCATTCATCGATGTCTATCTCTTGCCAGTAATAAGGCCTCTGCACGGCCTTTGCCCATGCCTTACAAACCATAGGAATGACTGTTAGTTTGTCCTGTAGAGAGAGCTTATTGAATATAAGCGCCAAAGCATCTGATATCAGCTCATCCCATTTTTGATAATCACGTCGTTTTTCTCCTTGCATCTCGTTTGGTCCCTTCAAATGACCCAAAACAAGTAGTGTTGTAATGACGAGGAGAACATAAACAAAATGCTACCTTCCAACATACGACGATTCAACCTAAACTAGCCTAGTGTAAGGCTTCATAAAGACAAGGAAATGTCGAGGGAACGACCCACAAAGACTAATAAACCACCCGCTAAGGCACTTAAGCCACCAAACCTAATAACAATAACCCCATTCCTAAAGAATATGGAAAGACTAAGTATTTTAACCAAATTCAAATAGCACAGGACAAACTTTAAAAAAAATTTGACATTCTGAGAAATACCCAACAAGCAGAATGGCCAAGCTAATCATGTAGATCTACCAACTAAACAAAATCAAGTGGACACATTTTCAAAATTATAATCACGTAAAAGAATCACAGGTTTAGAAGAACAAAAATGCACCATTTCTTCACCAGCAAGGTAATCAACACCACAAAATGAGACAAATGCCATCACATGATTATTCCAATACACTTAAAAAACCCAGGGAAAATGAGAACTGAAATTAAGCATCATATAATGCATGCAACGGCATAAGAGAAAGGAACCATAAACCCTAATCCCAACCACACCCCCCCCCCCCCAAAAAAAGGCGGAGAGATCAGAAAGAAAAAATCTTTGTGATGCAGACCCAGAAACAAATGAATCGAGTAGAACAGAAAGAAAGCAATTGATTTACAGTTTTTTGTTGAAATCAAAACATACTGAAATTTGAATGATGAAAACTTAAGGATGGACAAAGAGATTTGCGGTAGCAAACGTACCAGAGTGGGTGGAACTCGAACTGGAAGGTCGAAAGTTTGAGTCTTTATGCACGAGCGTGATAAATTAACCGCCATTTGTCAGTTTATAGGTTTTTTTTTTTTGGGGGGGGGGGGGGGTAACTGATCAGAAGATACTAGAAATATATGTGAATAATAACAACAGATCTCTACGAGGGCCTTTAGGTTAATGATTAGGAATTTTGGACCTTCGGATATCATTTACAAGATTAGGATTTGATTTTTCAAATAGTGAAATGTGTGAAGATCATTAAGGTGACAACAATTTCGTTATTAGAGTGTATTTTGGTTGATATATAACAAAAAGTTTCATTTGATTTTTATTAGAAATTTATAAAAAGAGTAGTGACATAATTTTTTTTAAATATTTTGGCATCAATTTATGAGGATCAAACTATTATTGGCTTATAAAAGGGTGGAACATTCGATTTTTCCTCACATATTTTTTCCACTTAAAAGACTTGAAACCGAAACCTTGAGTGCGCTCTTTTCAACTGTTCATAGATAGTCAATTAGGCGAACTGACATAAAATAATTATAAATCTCAAATCTATCCCCTTTTTCAGGGGGCGTGCTTATGTGAGAGGAGGCACATGATATCAACATTTGAAAAATATTCCGTCAAACACTAATTATTCTTCTTAAACTCTATGTTACCAAACACTAACAAATAATGCTAATAGTATCTTAACTAGTCAAAACACGAAAAGTTACCTAAAATACTACCGTCAAATAGGACTGTCGTTGACGTTAAAAATTGGAATTTGGTGATTAAACTATAAAGAAGATAAGAACCCAGCATTGATGTTAGTTAGGGCGTTTGTGAGGGTTGCTAGTTCTAATTTTGGCTTTGAGAGGTGATCCAAAAAAGAGATTAAAAATCAATTGTGATAGATTCATAGGGCTAACTACTATATTGTTCTACTGTTTCTTGCAAGCTACATTGACAATAAACAATATAACAATCCACCACCCCCTCCCCAAAAAACAAACCCGGAGGTGAGGGTGAGGAGTAGTAGATCTTTTTTCCTTTCGTTTTCGACTTCATCATTCGGCAGAGAGTTCATCCATGACATATTGACAATAGAGAAAGAATAGTAAATTAATTTACCATTAATAAAACTTGATCTACCAATGTACCTACAAAATAATTTCTTACCTGTTCTAATTTTGTTCTATTTTTTTTAAAAAACCGTGATATACTAATGGTAGCTAAGACAACAAAAGTATGGCTAGGACATGCCGGTGCCGAAAAATAGAATTTGGACACTTTGATGTCTTTAGGGGGTGTTTGGTTGTTGGCTTTTTTATTAAAAGGACATTCCGGTGCCCAAGCATCCCACGTTCACGCAGGGTTCGGAGAAGGGCCCCATCTTAAGGGGTATACTGTGGGCATTCTATCCTGAATTTGTCAGTGGTTGATTCCAAGACTTGAACCGGTGACCTTTTGGTCACACGGAGGCAACCTTACCATTGCTCCAAGGCTTTTTCATTGGTTTTTTGATATAAAATAGCTTTTTGGGAATTTTCGGTTGTTTTGACTAGGTCAAAAAAGCCAATTTGATGTTTCATAAACGGCTTTTTATCATAGCTGTTTTAACCCAAAAAGCCAATTGTCAAAATGCTCAAATGAGTAGCTTTTTGTAAATGACTATTTGTCTAAATGACAAAAATGCCCAACACTTTATTAAAATTACAAGACATGTAATTAGTGAAATCAAAAACTATAATTCTAGTCATTTAAAACTACAATATATGCCATGAGTAGCTAAGATCAGTACCTTTTTGGATTGATGCAAGTTAGTAGTGACATTTGATATTATATTTATTTGAATATAATTTAATGAAGACCGAATTATTTTACATTCAGGCAAATTTTAATTTGTAAAAAACAAAGAAAAAGATCTTGAAAATATTAAATTAAACCAAAAAATCATATGAATTTCAACTCACAACAAAAAAATCTTTAAATGAATAATAAAATAAGGTTATAAGACATAGGTATCACATGAATACATATAAATTGAAAAAAAATAAGATAAACAATGACTACAAAATATATGTAGAATTAACATGAAAATAAGGTTCCAAGCATTGATTTAATTTTTACATATGACATAAATTTAATTATTTTTGAAAAGAAAATAAAAGGGCGAATAAATAAAAAATCATGTTCAACTAAAAAGTAATGTAGGAAAAGGGCATAAATGGGAAAAATATCTAAACTACAATTCTGACTTGAACTTTTAGTAGTCGTTTACCTTGGATGTATTGTAACATAATCAAATTTGTAATACAAAGTTAATTATATAGTTTCTAATATAGTATTACAAGTTAGTTTTTAATTACAGTATTTTTATAAAACTAAACAAAATACTGAAAATATAATTATGCACTCGCTTATATTATAAAAGTAGTTAATATTCAACTAAATATTACATTAATATTTAGACGATAGATTTTCATATCCATGTATTCGGGCATGGGAGACGGGGAACTCGGTTTCAGTCACTGAGCCGAATGATTGTGGACGAAACGATAAATTATTGAGCCCAAAAAAAATCATGAGTATATCCTCCACCTTATCAGTGACACAGGCCCAACCTTGTCGAATGTAAATCACATAGCCCATTAAGTAAAAACCCAAGGTCATATTTTTTTTCTAATTGGATTAGCTCCCAGGCCCAGGTCTACGGTGTAAGATTCTAAGGCCAATTGTCATGCACATTCCACATGGGCAATCGTCCTGCGTTTTATTTCTATAGGAGCTCCCCCCACCAACCACCCCCCCCCCCCCCCAAACGCGGCGTTGTCATGTACCCATTCGGCCTTCTCGCAATATTTGCAAAGGTACAACTGTCTATGATTAGATTTCTCTACTCCATTGGGACCTAATCTTTTCGTGAAGAATGAACAAGTACGAGATGGAAAGGAATAAGAAGCATGAGGAAAGAATGGAAAAGAATAGAATGATATTGTGAAATGAAAAATGAATGGTTAAGAAACATAATTTTTCTTGAAAGAGTGGGAAGAAATGGTAAGAAATAGGAATGAGTGTAAGAAAATAATACGAGATAGAAGCCCCCTATCTACCCATAAAAAGAACAGACAACAATAGTTGTTGGGGTCATTTTTATCATATACTTAATCCCTAGCCCCCAAAAATGTGTGATATTATGTTTAAGATTTTCTGGGGCTATTTAACCTTTTTTTTTTAACAGGAAGGAATGGGGGTGGGGCAGAAAGTAATAATGCATTGTGTTAGGTGGAATCAAAGTTGATGTGCTATGCGTTGGTACTGGCAGGAATAATGCAATTTTTTTTTTTTTTGGGTTGCATGGATAATGCAATTATAAAAATGAGTTAACATTCCCACGTATGCATCATCGTCAGAACTGGTCCGTATTACTCAATACAAGTCAATTAACATCTACAGAATTATTAGGTTTTTTTTTTTTAAAAGAAATGTAAGTATTACAATCTAAACAGCCCTTCTCCCAAGGGTTCTCCTTAGATTATCCTCGTAAAAAATAAAAAGAAAGTTCCTATGCGGAATCATATTTCATACAACCATGGAATATACAGAATAACCAAATTTTGCTAGCCAATCGGCTGCGTAATTTCCTTCTCTAAAAATATGATGAATAAATACCTTATAAGGTATTCCCAACCAAAGTAACTTAAACTATTCGAGGTATTATAATTTCTTATTTTTGCGGACTGTCTTATTACTCCAGGGGAAAAAAAAAAAAAAAAAACTAGGTACATCTACGTTAGTTGGGCAAAGAGCGTTATCGGAACATGGTGTATGAAAAATCTAGAATTTGGTGATCATGTATTAGTGACAAAATATAAGAAATAAGGATCGATTTCGGTGGAGAAATTGGTGCATATTGTTGGATATGTGTCTATAAGTTAATGTTTACATATTACATTATATTTATTTTCTTTTTGATTATTTTATAATTAATTTTCTGATATATGACTTACTTTAAGCACTTTTTCCCCCCCTTCGGGAGTGCACTGGAATTGCACTGGAATTACAATTGACAGACATTTAAATGTAAATGTGGCGGATGGGGGACGGGAAGAAGAAGTTTGACAAGGCATGGCACGCGGAGGCTTTTCTGACCGAATGTGAAGCGTGAACCAGAGCATTGCGGCTGTGCCGCGTTGCCGATGAGCCGCACGTGCGGGGCAGACTTAATTGCGTGGTACAGACCGAACGGGACACGTGAGAAGCAAGGCTCCTCCGTTCCCTGGTGTACGTTCAATGGACACCCTGATTATAAGCAACTTGCATAATGAACAGTATTATTACTTAATGACGTCCTGCTGCATCTGCCTAATCCACGCTGCTCGTGCAACTTGGAAGCGCACGATGCACCTTGTTTTGTCTTCCCTTATATCGTCGATAAGTGTTGCTCATTATTTTCTCCTGAATTTCACAAGTTAGGACATTAGAAAACATCTTACTTACATTTAATCTCTTCCTAATTATTATGATGGTGTGTTAGTGGCATTATGAAACTTATATTTATCTGACGAACATTAAAAACTAAAATATTTAGATAAATAGTAAACATTGACAAGAATACTAACAATAGTGTATCTCCTTTTGATTTCAAATTCTTTTCTATAAATGTATAAGTATGATTTGGAAAGAAATGATTTGGAAAGAACAAGGACAACATTGTTTTAGAATCGAATATTTATTTGTCTATTTATTAATTATATTTAAAACTATATGTGGTATATATAACAATAAATAGAAAAACAGATTATATATATTTTCTCCTATTATTAGAAACCTAAAGAAACATCTTGTCCTTTCAGGTATGATTTTAGCACGTACACTCGCTATAGAAATTTGACTCAGTTACCTTGAAAGTAGAGCTGCGTGGCTCGTGAAGCGGCAAATGGAAGTAAATTTGACTGCAAGGCACGAGCCAACTCACGCTGCTTATTTATTTATTTTCTTTTTGTTTTAATTGTTTTTTAATTTTTTTGCTTTAAAAATGAAACTTGTGTACTGTAAAGTAAATTTATAAGTATTGTTTTATATAATAAGTCAAAATTATGAGTTTTACAGTATAAATATTGAAAATTAAAAGTCTAAAAATAAGCTCATAAGATAATGTGTAAGAAATAAGTCTTAACACTTATGAACTCAAATTTTGATTCGCTGTTGTATGTACTCCATCTAGACTGTGGCTGCCTCGCATAGCGAAATATTGGGCTTGGCAGTTGGTAGTCCTCTTTCTTGCGGGTCTCCTCTCCAAATTTGCTAGCTGTTGTTAACCCTATTATTCCATGCATCTGGCAACTTGTTACACTTTCTGGCCACGGTGCTCGATCCTGCTGCTAGAAAAGAGTGACATACTTTATTATTTAACAACACGCTTATCAATTATCATTCCCACCATTTCCTCAGCACAAACGTCACTCTTAGTAGCTTTCTAGAAAAAATAATGCCTTAAAAGTTAATAGTCTCACTATTTCCCTTTCAATTTCAACGTGATTCTCATTTTCTCCGCTCTTTCCTGCCCCTTTCCTTCTGAGTTCTCCCAACCTCTATATATTGCCATTCTCTCCCATTTTCCACATCAACCCTCACACATCAATTCTCCTCATCGTCATCAAATTAAGTTACACAAAAATGGAGTTTGCCCACATAATTCTGCACCTTGCCATCTTTATCTCTCTGCTCAACTCGTCTTTCGCAACCCGGCAACTCGCCGATTCAGCTGAGTTCATGACCTTCCAATACCACAAGGGCCCTCTCCTTAGCGGCGAAGTTCCCATCAATCTACTGTGGTACGGAAAGTTCACTCCCACCCAACGGGCCGCGATCACCGATTTCATCACCTCGCTGTCAGCTTCTCAGCGTGAAGGCCAACCATCGGTTGCCAAGTGGTGGACTACCATTGGCAAGTACTACCGTCTCGCCAATCCCAAGAACTCCACCTCACCCTTTCCCCTCTTAGGCAACCAAATACTTGACCCGTCTTACTCCCTGGGCAAGGCCCTCACCAACACCCACCTCATCCAGCTGGCATCCAAAGCCGCTCAACAAGTCAACGCAATCAACGTCATCCTAACCTCATCCGACGTCGCAGTTGAAGGGTTCTGCTCGAGCAGGTGCGGGACCCACGGATCATTCAACGTGGGATCCAAGTCTACCTACATCTGGGTAGGCAACTCGGAGACTCAGTGTCCTGGCCAGTGCGCCTGGCCCTTCCACCAGCCCATATACGGCCCACAAAGCCCACCACTGGTCGCACCCAACAACGATGTGGGCTTGGATGGGATGGTCATAAACTTGGCTAGCCTGTTAGCTGGGACCGTGACTAACCCATTTGGAAATGGGTACTTCCAGGGCCCAAAGGAGGCCCCACTAGAGGCCGCTTCCGCTTGCCCCGGGATCTACGGAAAGGGGGCCTACCCAGGATATGCAGGTAACCTCGTGGTGGACCCTTCAAGCGGTGCTAGCTACAACGCGAATGGGATAAACGGGAGGAAGTATTTGCTCCCAGCGTTGTATGATCCTGCCACGGCTTCTTGCTCAACCTTGGTGTAAAGTGCAAGGGATTAGAGAAGTCAGAAATTTTGCCACTTGTGTTGTTGTATACATGTATTGTATTTGTAGAGGCCTATGTATATGTCAGTGATGCAGTAGTTAGTTCATAAGTGTATATTTCCTTCAAGCAAAAAAAATAAATACCTTGTAAAAAATGTACTGTGTGGGTTTTTTTTTTTTGGGCTTTAAATTTATCAATAGAGTAAAATCTATGTCAATTTTTGAATATTTTACTTAAATTACATTTGTTGAGATGATCTTTTATATCGGTTGACATAATTGAATCTTTTTCAGCTAATATCAATAATCAATATTTAATTACAATTAAATATAAATAGGTGGTTTTAGGCCATTTGAGACGTACATTGTTTCATACATGCCAAGAATGAAACATCAATTCTAAAATCGTGACGATAAAAATCTTGTTCCAAGGAAGAACAACACAGCAGAGGGAGAAAAAAAGATCTTAGAGCATATATGCTAAAATTTTGGCACATAAATAGGGACATACTTCCTTCACATCACCTGTGAACCATTTTTTTTTTGCTCTAAAATTTTCCTTCCAACAATGCAAACATCACAACTTTACCTTATCAAATAAAACAATATCTATGAACCTATTCTACAATACACAACTTCCTTTTTAAAATCCAAAAAAAAAATCGATTAAAATTTTTTCAAAAAAAAAAAATTAAGGGAAAAAAGGTGAGCCAGCTCGCTCGGCCACTATGCGCGGCGCGACTCATTCGGCTCAGCTCCCGAGGCGAGCCCCATGCTCTTACCTCAACTTAAACTATAGTTATAATTAATGTTCATTGTTGAGTCTAAGTACTTATCGCCTACATCTGACGAATGTAAGTGACATTTTAATGGGATCAAGCTCGTTTATGATGATCATATATTACATCGGTCCACGATTGCAGAAAATTTGTAGATATAAGGTGAGTTTATCTAATTCGTGACTGATTAATTACATCCTTTAACTAGTATACAATTGAATTCTATCTTTTTTTTAAAAAAAATTAATAGGTGAAGTAATAACCTTTTTGTCAAGATAAGACAGTTTACACTTATTTATTTTTAACATGCCAAACCTATTATCTGCTCCAACCTATTTCAAAAATGCCCTCAATCAACATATTCTCCCTTCTTCAACCCGCTGACTGTTCCTTCAAAATGTTGAAAATGAACAAATATTTTATTGGTATCTTCTAATAATATATTTATCATTTTTGCTTTAAAAAATTTTGAAAATAATGAATTAAAAGTGATGGGCCAATATTGGTACGTTGAAGATAGGAACATGTCAATTTGGAGGGTTCCGCCCCCAGAAGCGGTTGCCGAAGCTAAAGTTTGACGAAATCCACATTACATCCCCATTTCCGTCTCCATCTCCTTTGCACGTGAAGGCCTCCCGACACGTCTGAGTGGTGAGTTGACTTGGCTTCCATCCGTCCGTTGCGCAGAGTTGAAACCAAGGCCAAGTCTCGGTCGTCATTCATTCATCGTGATTCCTGAGGAAGGGAGGGGGGGGGGTCAATGCTTCTCAGGGTCAATGCCTATAATAATTAAGCAGTTCATTAATTAATGCGCTAGCATTTGGATTCACATTCAGCATTGGCTTCCTTATCCACCGCATCGATTAATCACATCGGTCCATAAATCAAATCACAATATATAATGTACGTTTAGGGGCCACTCTACTGTTTGTTTCAACGTTAAACTACCCTCCCCCGAGAAAGTTGCATCTAACCTTGGGTCAACTGTTTTAATTAGGATAAGCACATTGATGGATAATGGCAAAAATTTCACTTAGATGCACCTCCCAAAAGTTTTTTTTTTTTTTAAATCCACGTTACCAATAATATCTAAACAAGTTGTAACCCAAAGGCCATGTATATATATTGACTAGCCAAATGGTACTGCTCCTGAATAGACCTGATCACTGGATCGGAGTCCCGCCCGATCCACCCTGATCTGACCCTCAAAAATAAGGGTAGAGTTGTTTTTTTCCCCCTCCGATCCACTTCGACTCTTAAATTAAGGATATCCAACTGTGATGACGGTTAGATTCTCGGGTAGAGGTTTTGACATTCTGTCCGATCCGTTGACCCTCGCTTTTTCAAAAAAAATAGAATTTAGAATAAAAACAAGTTACCTTGGGTTTCATTGGTTCAAAATCTTTTTACTTTCTACTTTCTGGTCTCCTCTTCGCATCCCCTCTCTATTTCGCTTTTCAAATCTCACTGGCTTGTTAACCTTCTAACGTCATCTCTCTGATGTTTGGAGTGGTTGTTTTAGTCAACTAAACGTTTTAATTCTTAATGTACACATTAGAATGTTTGTAATTGCAATACACTTCATCGGAACACCATATAATCGTTTGGCTTTTTGTTTTATAGGATATTTAATGTTGAACTTTATAATAAAAAGAAAACGTTATGAAAAATCTTATTGTTCTATATATGGAAGATTTGAGGGTCGGATCTGACCTAATGACCCGAGGGTACCACAGGGTCACGATCAAGGATATGGCGACTAGTATAAGGGTCAGACAAGGTTAGGTCGAGAAAATCTTGTATACCGACCCTTATGACTCAACCGCCAACCCTACCCGATTCTCAATTTTATCAAGTCTACTCCTGAACTAGGAAACGCATGTCCTGGGGGAAGCCCATTTATTAGCTATAGGGTTGACCCAACCTACCCACGCCTACATGGCGATTTAGATCTGGCCTCCCTCTAGAGGACCTGCAGTCTCTTCCTCGATCCATCGCCCAACTTACAAACTACTACTAAATAACTACAAGAAAGTGATGCGTAGTCCATTAGTCCCCTCCCAGGTTTACAACACGCTATTATTTCTTTCTTTCTCAACTTATCCCTGGCCTTCTACATAATTAATTACCTCATATTTTCCACTCTAATCTGTTAGTACTCTAACTTCAACGCTTACTAATTTGGCATAGCTGACGCTTAACTTTGTACCCATACTTCGTAGCACCTTCCTAAAGCCCTACTTGGGTTAGCAACTCTTACTATATATATTGTCAAACCCTTGCCTCGTTTGTTCATCTCTTTCATCAAAACACATATCCTCATCCTCCTGAAACACAAATACATCAACCCAAGCTGGTCAATTTGAGTTTTTGGCAATTATTAATAAGTATTACCATGGCATCTTCTTGCATATCACTGCAAATTATTGGCCTCTTTTTCTCTGTAGGCATTGGCTGTTCTCTTGCGGCGAGGCAGCTCGCTGAGTCAACTCAGCCCATGGTGGGCTTCGAATACCATAAAGGCCCTCTTCTTAGAGGCAAAATCCCCATTAATCTCAGCTGGTATGGTCGTTTCAACCCTACCCAACGCACTGGCATCTCTGATTTCATCACCTCCCTGTCATCCGTATCGTCCCACCCCAAAGCCCAACCATCTGTTGCCACGTGGTGGAATGCCATTGGCAAGTACCACCGTCTCGCCCACCCCAAGAACCCCGTTTCACTCTCTCCGTTCTTAGGCAAGCAAGTAATGGATGAAAACTACTCCCATGGCAAGTCCCTCACCAACAAACACATTGCTGACCTCGCATCCAAGGCTGGTCAACAAGTCAGCGCCATTAATGTGGTTTTGACTGCGTCGGATGTGGCAGTCGAAGGGTTCTGCTCTAGCCGGTGTGGGACCCATGGTTCATCCTACGTGGCTACCCAAGGTGCCCCTACTAACGGCAGGTTCACCTACATTTGGGTGGGCAACTCGGAGACCCAGTGTCCGGGTCAGTGCGCCTGGCCGTTCCACCAGCCCATCTACGGCCCACAAAGCCCGCCATTGGTTGCACCCAACAACGATGTGGGCTTGGATGGGATGGTCATAAACTTGGCTAGCCTGTTAGCGGGGACAGTGACTAACCCATTTGGAAATGGGTACTTCCAAGGCCCACAGGAGGCCCCACTCGAGGCGGCCTCCGCCTGCCTCGGAATCTATGGGAAACAGGCCTATCCTGGATACGCGGGTAACCTCATGGTGGACCCTACTACCGGAGCTAGCTACAACGCCAATGGAATCAACGAGAGGAAGTACTTGCTCCCTGCATTGTATGATCCTACCACCTCTTCTTGCTCAACATTGGTGTGAGAAGTCATAACTTATAAATCAAACATAGAGGAAAAGCTTTGCATATATATATGAATAGTAGGAGTAATGCAATGGAGATTATACCTTAATGTAATGTTTGTATTTTGTTGAGTTTTTTGTAATATTATTGGTTTGTCTAAAAAATAATGTGAATGAAACAGTAGTAGTTTTTGTTTCTTTTGGAGAAATGTAACCTTTATGTATACTAGTCAAATCGGACGGTGGAGCTACAGCTACTTCAAGTTGGCGTTAATTATGATTTCAATTTACAAAGAGAGGGAAAGATCAGAGAACTAATGTCATTAACAGAAACTTGGAATGACAGACATATAAGACGTACAAAGGGTAATGGGCAGGATCAAAGGCCTTGATAATGGAAGATGGTGCTAGTCTGTATTGATAATTACACTTGGAACCACCTCCTTCAGTTACACTATAAAGCAATTGATCTGAAGATGCACCCGAAATGTTCCTGTTGGTGCCCAGCACCGAGCCCTGCGTATGATATTGTCCGCTTTGGGCCTCAACCCTCACGGCTTTAAAACGCGTCATACGGGTGAGGTATCCAGCCCCTTATAAAGAGGCCTTCATTCGCCTCACCTGCCAATGTGGGACACTCAGTCCAACACTCCCACTCAGGTGAGGCGCCCCACAAAGGGCACACCGGCACGAACCTGACTCTGATACCATGTTGGTGCCCAACACCGAGCCCTGCGTATGATATTTTCCGCTTTGGGCTTCAACCCTCACGGCTTTAAAACGCGTCATACGGGTGAGGTATCCAGCCCCTTATAAAGAGGCCTTCGTTCGCCTCACCTGCCGATGTGGGACACTCAGTCCAACAGTTCCAAATTGTATTTCATCTTCCCTATGTTCACATTCGACATTCGATACTCCAATATAAGCATGATACTTAAGTGGATTTGGAGCATTTCAGGTGTAAGTTTGACCATGAGTGAAGGAAGTTCAAGTCCAACAACAGTATCATTTAAATGAAGATGAAAAAATGAAGGGGGTTCAAGTTCAAAACATAAACCCTTCGTCATTTTAAGGGTCCAAATGGGCAATAAAAAGTATAATATAATTATAATTAAGGAAATGAAATCTACAATCAAAAGAGCATTTGGAATAGTTCAACCACAATTTAATTCAACTTTATGGGTCTTACATGACACATAAGAAAGAGTAATAATTGGTAAAACTCGAGTGGAACTCAATTTATACAAGTTAACTAATTAAATTACAACTCTCGTTGGACTTTTTGGGATCCACACTTTTAAAGAGAGGGGAAAAAATGAACTAATTCAACTCAGAACCTTTGAAAAGTTGAACCTATTATATTAATGCGTATAATTCACTAGTTAATTCAGTATTTAGTAAGTCACCAAAAACCTCCTATTTTAATTCTTCTAAAACTTCAATTTTAACTAAAGCTAGGTAATGGGTCGGGTCGGGTCGAATTCGTCATTTGTGTTCTTGTTAAACTTAAACAGGTTTGACAATTTTTCGACCTGAACAAAACTCATTTTTTAAATGGGTTGAAAAACCTTAACCTACACTCATATAATTTTTTAAACGGGTTGACCCGCTTAACCTATTCAAGATAAACAAGCTGAGTTGAGTCGTCTAATTAACCATGTATGTTTTAACATTTTCAACTAATACATAATTACATAACGCTAAAGATTAAGTTTACATATCATATTAAACAATTAATCGCTAAAACTCCTCCAATTCATCATAATTTATTTTTTAAAATTCTCACATTCTTAATTATATAATAAAAAGATAAACGGATAAATGATAAAATGAAAAAATGAGTTCACGTTTTAACCTATTTAAGAATGGGTTAAATAGATACACTGAAATTCATTTAACTTCGTATCAAATTCAGATTGATAACCGTATCTTGTAAGTTTTACTCAACTTTAATTTTAACCAATTGACAGACATTTCACTGGCACATAGCCCTATTATTTACTATTACCTAGTTTTTTTTCCTTCTTATTTTGACAGACGCTTTGCTGAAAAATCATGTACACTTATTTTATTTACCAGTGTGTACTTTTCTGAAAGAGACATGGTTTTATTCAGATCTCGAGGCACCGAAAAGGTAATGTCCTGTGCATCATAGACAATTCGCTGGCGTCTTGCCGTTTTGGACTGATTCAACTCCTAGGACCCAATTTGGCTCGCGGTTCAAAAAATTTTATGTATTAGTAATTTGCTTTTCCCATTCCACAATTCAGTTCCCTGTCGTGATCCATCCATCATATATTTTCTCTTTTTTTTTGGTTTGTCAATTAAGTCCTCAAAAGTCTAAAAATTCAATAATATATTAGTAATAGATCTATAAAATATTATTTTATTTAATAATCCGAATTAGTGATTCATAGGATACAAAGAAGAAAAAAACATTGACTTATGTGATGTAGATGATATGAGCTCACCTTTAACTCAAAATTATGGATCACCATTGCATATACTCTTGGAAGGGACTTTAAATTAAACCCAAACAAACAATCCTTTGACCAAGCTAATTGGACAATTTTGCTGCTGGAAATATATATATATATATATATATATATATATATATATATATATATATATATATATATATATGGTCAGGTTTTACCCCAATTGGTTACCGAAATCCGCTCTTTGAGTCAGCCAACCAGTTGTCTAAAGCCAAAGAAAATCAAGGTGATTGAGACAAACCTTTGAAAGCAAACCAATGAATTTGCTCATCATTTTATGTCATAATCGCACTAAAGTGAAATAAATAAGTAAAATGATAAATGTCTTATCACAAAATACTATTTAAATGTCTTCTTTTCACTTAAATTATATTAAATTAGAAAAAATGATATGATTAAATAGCAGAAGAATATCAAAATTTATAAATTGTGTAAAATCATTATTTTATACATAACCTTTCATATTTACAAAATCACACATATGATATGATTTCGCGGATAAAATTGATTCAATCTTATTAGCGTAATCGACGAATATTAAGCTTTATAACTCACAATAAGTTGTAATTATTAATAATTTGATGATTTCAAATCATAAAACATGTTAATTTGAGTTAAGACAAGACATTTAAGAGTATCTTACTACAAGACACATATCATCACCCAATAAATAAATACAACAAATGAATCAATAAGCCTTCTTTCCTTTTCTCTCCACTCTAATCTACCTCCTTCCCATCTAAACTTTTAGCAGAAAATTTAATCCAAAAAATACAACTTCTACATCAATTACTCTAGACCAAAGTGGAGCAAGTAGAAGTGGAAGGATCATACACAGCAGGCAGCAAGTACTTCCTCCCATTTATTCCATTTGCATTGTAACTCGCACCGCTGGTTTCATCCACCAATAGGTTCCCTGCATACCCAGGGTAGGCTCCCTTGCCGTACACCCCGGGGCATGCGGAGGCGGCCTCCAGTGGGGCCTCCTTCGGGCCCTGGAAGAATCCGTCTCCGAACGGGTTCGTGGCGGTCCCAGCCAACAAGCTAGCCAAGTTGATCACCATCCCATCCAGGCCCACATCGTTGTTGGGGCTCGCTAGTGGTGGGCTCTGTGGGCCGTAGATGGGCTGGTGGAAGGGCCACGCGCATTGTCCCGGACACTGGGTCTCGGAGTTTCCGACCCAAATGTAGGCGAACTTGGGGCGTTTACCGTTCACCATTGTGGGCCCGTAGGACGATCCGTGGGTCCCGCAGCGGCTGGAGCAGAACCCCTCGACTGCCACGTCGGATGAGGTTAGGACCACGTTGATGGCGTTGAGGTGGGGGGCTGTGGATGCCAGTTCGACGAGGTGTTTGCTGGTGAGGGTGTGACCCAATGAGTAGGTATCGTCACTGAGTTGGTTGCCCAAGGAGAGAGAAAATGAGGGGGACTTCTTATTGGCTAGGTGGTAGTACTTGCCAATGGAAGACCACCACGTGGCGACGGAGGGGTGGCGGTTGGATTTGGGGTTGGAGGAGGAGAGAGAGGTGACGAAGTCGGAAACAATGGCTCTCTGGACAGCAGTGAAGCGGCCGTACCAGATGAGATTGACGGAGATTTTGCCGGCGAGGAGCGGGCCACGATGGTATTGAAGGAGGGAGGTTGATGGGTCTTCAACAATGGGCTGCCGCTCATTGTCAGTGAGCGTTCTACCTGCCAAAGAAATGTGGAGGAGAGAGAATATGCAGAGGAAGATTATTGCCGAGAAGTTTCGAGAGCTTGGTGCCATTTTGATTTGGTAGTTTGGTAAAAGAGAGCAGATTAAAACGAGAAGTGGAATTTGATGGGGATAAGTGATGTGGCGAAGGGGGGTTTATATAGAGTTGCGAATTGGGATTTGATTGGCTGGAAAGAGGAGATGAAATGCGCTCTCAATTAAAGTGTAGTACGAGTATCCGGGTAGAAAACAGAGGGTTCACAGCATACCGAAAATAATACGGTTTTTGGTCTGACTGGCACATCAAAATGTCGGAATTGCCCTTTGCACGAGAACCTTGTTGGGTGCATATATGATATATTGTGGGAATAGGGTCGGTTGGGGGGTATGAATGGGGAAAGCAAAGTGAATTGAATAAGATAGACGTTGGTTCAGAAACAGAGGCAAAGAGTTGCAAGGCTGTTCCATTGGGTGTTTTGCTTTCAAATTTTCCATTTTGAGTTCGTATTTGAATTTGTATGGAAATGAGTGCAGGGGCCAGCTGGCAGAACAGCTCGTGACGTGGATGGGCGTCTGAATATGAGATGGATGAAGGGATGGGAGCCATACGTGCTCCATATCACAGCTAAAGATATGTTCTTTTCGTTAGTAAATTAAAATTGGTAAAATAATAAAATTAGTTGAAGTATATTAAAATGAAATAAAATTAATATTTTTTATTGAAGTGGGTTGAAGTAGATTGAAATTGATTAAAGTCGGTATTTTTTATTGAATTGGATTGAAGTTGGTTGAAGTGGATTTTGGGTTGAGAAGTAGGTTGAAATTGGTAAATTGAAAAAGATCAACGAAAAGAACAGGTCTAAGTCTTTTACCATAGCCCTACTAATATATCTATGTAGGATTATTAATCCAGCATCAATTGATAAAGGATATTTTCTTTTCAAATTATTATAGGTATTTATCAATATTTCGTAATTTGAGCATAATTTATTAAAATTTAGTAATTTTTAGTATTGTTAAGTATTTATTAAAAATATTTAATTATATTTTTTAATAATTTAATACATTTCAATATGTTCCAATGATAATAAGCATTAATAAATACTTATAATAAATTTGAAAAAAATATGATCGTAATCTTAATCCACTCTTAACCAACAAAAAATTAAAATAAAATCAAAGACCTAATAGGCATGGGTAGAACGCTAATTTTTTTAATCCAATAAGCATACAAATATAGCTTCACTTGAACCGCATTCGCCTCATTTATATTCCTAGTTGTACCCTTTATCTTTAGGCATAAAATTGGATAAAACGAGGGTAGAGTGGTAGAAGGAATTAAACAGAGGTCACGGAATGCCTGCGCAGTAGTTGTGGTAAAGCTAGCCTAATTCAATTTGCTCAGGGCTGCACTCAGTAGCTATAATCGTGGGGCGGGCATAACACGCAGCTCCAGCTGGGTTCAAGCTCAGCGTCGTATGGCAGTTGTACCTCTGCTCATCACCTCTTACTCAAACACAGGCATCCTGTTTTCTAGGGACCACCATGCGTACATCCCACCCCTTTCTTCTTTTCGTTTTTTTTTTTTTTTTAATATACTCACATACTACGTATTAAAATACTTAATTATGGATTAGCCTGCACGGCTTCATTCGAGGTTGACGAATCATGAATAAACAATGCGCCTCTATGCCTCTACTCTCCCCGTAGGCTCCTCCCCCTCCCCCCCCCCCTCCAAAACAAAACAAAAAAAAAGTCTATTTTGAGAAGGGGGGGGGGGGGGGCGCTGAAATTGATGCTAGGAGCTAGAAAACAATTATATACTTGGGAATTGGGATGTATATAAACTTGGACGGTTTAACCTACTCAATAATGATACAAATTTTTAGTATAGATAATTTGAATTAAGTGATTCTTTTGTCCTTCCATCCTTCTATGTGGACCAGGCTTTAGTCCCATGAGCCTCAGGTACAAAGGGGTAAGGCTTTAGTACGTATTCTTGATCAATGGTTAACCTCCAAATTCAAACTGAAGCATTTATAACCGAAACTATAGAAATTGAATCATTAAAAAAGTTTCACCAATATTGCCATCAATGTCATAGTCAGACTAGTGTTAAGAGCATTCCCAACCAGAATTTCAGTTTTGGAACTCTGCCCTGTCACGTCAACAAAAGTTGCACAATTCTGGAACTTGAATTTCATCACTTTTCCAACCCATGGAACTCCAATTTTGATCAAAAATATTTATTATAGACCTACCTTCTAACACACAACCTATTTTTTTAATCATTTAAAAACTATATATTTACTCAAAAAAAAGAAAAAATATATTGAAAAAATCATAAAAGTGGCCCGCTGGAAGTAACGGACTGGCGTTCTCTCCCCGTGTCACACGCATTTGGTGTTGGCTAGGGAGAAAGGAAGTGACACGCAGCAGACACGCGGACCCCACACCTACCTCGCGTGTCTGCGGCTGCTATTGCTCTAAAATGTCTTCAGGTTCCTTATTTTAGGGATCAATTTTTAGGGGAGTATTTCCTGTTTATAATACTGAATCAACACTAGGCATTAATAGGCTATTAGACTTGGTTCCCTTCTCATCCTATTAACACTCATCCAATTGTTGAAATTGTAAGCAATTAAAGAATTTACCACTGTTGGTAAAAGAAAATTAATAAAACATTTCTTAGTCATTTGATCGATGGATTGCAAGATGGATTTCCCCTTCTAACTGCAAAAGATCTCAATCTCTATTAGGGTATGCAATATTAATGTCTAAGAATCACCTTAGTTACAGCCTTAAATTATATATTACTTTGTGGACTAACAACCTCAAACTATATATTAGTTTTTGGACTAACAGTAAGAGCCTATTTGTTTCATGACTTTCATCATTTAGTAGCCATTAACCGTTTTAACTCCTCTTAATCGTTCTTACTTACTCTTATCGCTACTTGTATATGAATAATTCAAGGATCAAAACGCTTCAAACTACCAATTACTCCACAATCTCCTTCCTAGCCACTAGTTTTATCCACAATGTGTTCATGTATTTAGACCTCGATCAATGAGCAATGTACGTATGCAATTCATGAAGCATATTTTTATAATAAAAACAGTGAGAACCATGAAGAAATTAACTGAGAGGTACAGCTGTATCAACCTAGGTGTTTTTGTCAACCTGTCCAGCTACGATGGCCACAGAATCCTTTCTTTTCTTTTGTTTTTTAAATTTCAAATAATAATTATATAGTAAATTAGTGCCCTAGGAAACTTAAATATGGTCCTCATTAGTTGCACGGACAAGTACCTCGAATTCAAATCCTTTGCCTTCTCAGTACTTAATTAATTAATATTAATCCATCCATTCAAATCTATGCAAGATTTGATGTAATTTAAAAGTATCAAACAGGGAAAAAAAAACTTTAAGAATTTATAGTATGAGGTGTTTTTCAATTCAATCAGTCGCTGGATTTAATCAACTTATGAATATTAAGAAACAAAGCGAGATATTCGAACTTCACAATAAATTTTAATATAGGAAAGAATATAAATCCAGTAGATTTTTAGTGTTTTATTTAAGTAGATCTAAATGAGTCCATGATATATATGTGTCTTGAAGGTTTTACTTGACATATTCCTATTAAGGATTGAATGGGTTGAATTTATTACTTGTATTTGAATATTTTACTAGTTGTTTTCAGTTGTATGATATTCCAAACTTCACTAGAATATTTTGTTTAAAACTGTAATTGTCAAGTGCTAATTTATTGTTTTGATTGGCAAATTTTTAGTTGTATTTGATGTGAAATGACATGTTGCCGGAAGTTTGGTGTTAATGTGATATATTGAGTATTTGATATCGAATATGGGTACAAAATAGATTTAATTCTTTTTTATCTATATGTATCCGAATAAAATTCACATACCTGCATACACAGTAGGTATGAGTATTGGTATAACTTTATAATATCGGATAAATATGAATATAAGTATAAATATTAATTTTAAAAATGAATATACGTAGGATACGGCTAGAGCCGTCCCATACCCGTCTGATTGCCATTTGATGAAAGCCCATCACGCTCAAATGCATTGCAATTATTTGTCCACTCCGTCAAATCAAATGATATAGTATCAATATGGTACGCATCACTTGCACGTAGATTGGACGCATCATGCGCATACACAATGCAGCCCTCGGGCCCTAGCAAGTAGTGGACTGATCAGATAAACAGCGTGCCACTGTACGTACAATGGATGGTCCCTCTTGTGCCTAGAATCTGCCCAATCTCAAGCTAAATTCAAATCAAACTTGCATAGGTTCGGTTTTTTTGGTCGATAAATTTTAATTTATCAAATTTAATTCACTTTAATCTACTTTTTACTATTTTAACTAATTTTATCCATCATATTAAAAATTCAATCCACTTCAACAAAAAACAACCACTTCAACCAATCTCACAAACTTTACTCATTTCCCAACGAAACGAACATGCCCATATTATATCTTAAATTTCTCAATAAAATAAGAAAGTAAAATGACAAACGTTTTGCTACAAGATATTTCTTAACTTCATTCTTTATTTTCGAGGAAAAAAAAAACGCTTAAGTATTTTGTTATAAGACATGTCGATCGGAGAAGAAACGGTCACATTATAATGAGCATTGATATGATAGTTACAAGAACATTAGTTCAGTAATGGATTCTTTGATTCTGTTATATGCTGTGTGCTATTGTAAAAGAAGAAAAACAGATCATGAAGATGTGAGCCAAAATCAGAAATACTCCCATACAAATCAATCTCTCTGGGTTCTCTCTCACAACCTAACCATCTAGAAGGTTCGGGTTTTGAGTGTGACATTCCTGGTGACTCTAGTAGCCACCATGTTTGTGGTCAATACTCAGCAGGTGTGACCCAGACATGGCTTCCGCGCCTCAAGGTAAGTCCTTAAATTATCCAACAAACACTTTGGCTTGAAAATTAGACTATTATGTGTTAAAGTTTTTGAAAAATAATGAATTGTGGAATGTATTGTCACTTATAAATTATATAAGGGGATAGAATTATCTTTTTATCTATAATTTGTTATAATTATAAAATTATGTGTAAAAAGTATTTTTACAGATATGATTAATCCAATTAAAATGCTATCCTAACTTGTCAACGTAGCTAATGAATATTAAAACTTTACAATTGTGAACTGATTATAACTAGTAAAAATTTGAAAATTTTAAATCTTAAAATATAAGAATTTAGGCTTAAAGTTTAAAAATTATCTTACTATAAAGTATTTATTATCACCTGTAAATAAAACAAATAGTAATTAGTGCGGAATTTGCTTTACCTCATCCTAACTAATGTTAAAAATGTTACCGACAAAAGAATATTTGGAGATTCATAACGTAATAACCCTAAAATCTTGCAAATCATGCGGGTCATCTATCTCAAAAGTATCATTCGATTTAGCTTTAGGGTGTGTTCAGTAGAATTAATTGTTTTAGTAATAGTTAGTTGTTTTATAAGTTGTTAGCGGTTTTAGTAGTGATTAGTTGTGGCCAACTAGTGGTTGGTGGTTAACTGTTCAACTAGCGCTTTAAAATAAATGCTTTTAGTAAATATACCCGTTGAAGTAGCAAGTTTATGTAAAATGACTAAAAAGGCGCAATAAATAAAGGTTTTTAATAAATAAAAAGAAAAATTTTGTGATTTGCAATGTAACCACTAGGTAGAGGTTTTTAAAAACTATTTTCATTAGCTTTTGAAAAATGCTACATGAACATCTAACCATTACCTTATCCACTACTTTACTGAACACTTTTAAATAGTGGTCCATAATATTTGATCACTACAAACCAGTAATATCTAGTTTAGCCTCTATTACAAAATATAGCCTTAAGATAAAGATAACGAAGAAATTTCCTTGGATGCTAGTTGGCCTAGAGAGCTTCGAAATGAACATATGCAACCCACATATTGCTCGCATTTCTAGCTTTGCTTGCTACTTTTCCAGCAGTCATCCAGCTTTATAGACATCATATCCCCCTCAAAGTTCTCAAGCCAACACCCCACTTTTCACCAGCTTAATTGTGTATGGAACCAATGCATCTAATGTTATCATTTCCCTAATCCCAACGTATTATGGAGTAAGGCCCTGTTTTTTTTTAGCTTATTTTGTGTAGATAAAGTTCAGATAAGTTTAGTAAATAAGTTCATAATAAGTTCAGTAAATAAGTGTATAATAAATTCGATAAATAAGTTTAAAACAAGTCTGGTTCAGATCGAGTTCAAAATTTTGTTCTTAATAAATCTAGAATAAGTTCAATTCAAAATAAATTTATCCAAGAAGTTCAGAATAGGTTTGAAATGAGTTCAGAAAATAAGTTCAAAGTAAACTAGTAAACAAGTTCAAAAAAAATTTAGTCATAATAAATTGGAAAAAAAAAAAAACCGTGAGACTTACTAGAGCTCTTTGTAATTTAAAAAAAAAAAAGTAACAACAATCTCATAATTCTTTCATCTAATGGACTGAAGAGTGGAACTCCAATGCGTTCCTACCCCGCATGCCAGCGCGCTCGAAACATGTGAAGAATGCATTGAAAATTTGGCCCACCACTGGAATGCATTCTAGTGGGTTGGGAAGTTCTAATTCGAGAAGTTCAAAAGGGTTAAAAACACATTTGTGGAAACATGGAGGATTAAATGAAAGTACTTCAATAGAGAAGGTTAGATCACACATGAATTCCTTTAATTGTGCCATTGTGTGTAATACTTTTATCTTGTTATTTTTGACTTATAATAAAATTTTGTTGTTGAATGGTATTGAATGATATCAAATAATGTTGCATACTTGCTTGGTATGAAATGGTACCGATTGTCATTGAAAACTAATGAATAATACTACTAAATAGGGTTAAAAATTGATTAATGATATTTAATTGTGTTCAATTGTACTCAATATTACTAATAATAAATACTTAAAATAAGTTGAAAAGAAGAAGAATCCATCATGTAATTAGTTAATTTCTAGAGTCATTCTCTCCTGACCAAACATAAGCACATGGCCAGAGGAGATTTGAAAAATCCGGGCACATGTTGTGAACTCGACTACAATTTTTTTTTTTTGCTAATTGAAGGCTGAATGGCCTTTGGTTAGCTGACTGTCTTCGGTGTTTGGGCTTTTTCCCGTGTTCTGTTCTTGGGCTAATGAAAATTGCCTTTTTGTGGAACCCAAATTTTTGGCCCAAAAAAAGGCCATAAATTGGGCTGAACCCAATGCGGGAGCTTGAGTATCACTAACAGTAGCAAACTACTACTAACACTTGCTACTGCCTGCTGGGCAAGGCCTAGTCCGCAATTAAACTGCGTGTGTATTGAATTACCTCGGTATTAGCCACTCGGAAATAGGGAAAAATGTAATAGTAAAGCATGACTTTTATAAATAAAGCACCACTCATCCCATAATTTAGCAAAAATTTAACCTAACTCCCATTGATGACCAATATATGGCTTAATATTAACCTGTGAATTTCCAAGTTAGTTCAGATTAAAGTTTAAATGTAATAATAAAGCATGACTTTTATTTTGCCCAAAGTTAATAAATTGCCACAACTGAAAAGAGTGTGTTTGAATTTCTAGTAGGATCATGTTAAACTCAATACATATTAAACTGGAGCTTGAGTCCAGTCAAAATGAGCAAATTTTTTGGCTCAAATGCATTCCCAATCGTAATTAGGGGCTTGACCTCTATCGATCTCTAATTAGCTGGGAGAGTGAGAGGTGGAAGGGGGTGCGGGTGAAGTAATTAGCGACAATTCTAAAATTTGAATGCATAAATTAAGAGGTAATTTTAAACTTAACTACAAAATGACTCAGAAATATGCAAATATAATCTATCTTCTACAATAAACTCGCACTTTCATGAGCGAATGCTGTCCTCTAGATGGTAGCATTATAGCGTACTAAGAACATCTCTGTTGACCCCCTCCCCCCCAAAAAAAACATTATAATGAACATAAGATTTTCTTTCTCCTCTTTCCTCCCCTACTTTTTCCTCTGATCTTTCCTCATGCTTTGGTTCTAATACTCTCTCATAAAATTCATTTTCCAACAAAGATAGCTCAGCGAAATCACTTTCGACTGACTATCACATTTGAGTACAAAACTAACTGGTCTAGTGTTTTAGATTTTGCGCGCCACTTGCTAGTAGACCAGTAAGAGTTTGCCGTTTCCCTAAGAGCACCCACGTTGGTGATCCAAGAGTTTGGATCATAAGTGGGGGCCCACATCCTCTAAATCATCCCACAATCTTAATTTTTTTCTCTTCTCTACATCCCATAGATCACCAACTTGGATTACCAAATATAATAATGCTTATGGACCCCACCACAAACCTATTATTTGGTTTTATACTTTTATGTTGTATAATGGATAATGAATTATTTTGTTTTTGTATTGGAAGATAAATTAGTTTTTTGTAATGAAAGGTTAATTTTTTTTAATGGATGATTAATTATTTTTCATAAGTCCATTATTACACTTAATATAAAAGACCACACATGAATATATTATTTATAATTTATAGAAGTACTCATGTGGATGGATAGTAGTTCGACTTTTATAAAATTACAAAAGCTGGATTTAAATAATAACAATAGATGTGCTGAAAATAAAAATTTTAAGAACAATACAAGTGTCGCCCCCCCCCCCCAAACAAAAAAATTCAGAAAAGCAATACAACAATTCACCTCTTCAAAACAATCAACAATATAAGGGAGAGAGAGGTTTTGATTTTTTTGAATGCAAATTTACACAAACTACACATGGATATTCATAGAGGAAAATTAAACCAAAAAAAAAAAAGGCTCAAAGTAGCCGTTGAGCAACGGCTAAAACCCAACAGCTACTGTGAGTACAGATTTTTCCTTTTTTTGCTTCGGAACACGCATCAGACCAAAAAAAAAGCCTCCCCTGACTCCAAAACGATGTCGTTTTGGAGCAGAGCTGGCCCAAAAAAAAAAAAAAGAACACTTGGGCTGCGGGCGGATCACCAGCACGGGCCGACCTCATGGGCGAGTGGCCCAGCTTGGCAATGACACGTGTAGTTTGGACCGCGGGCCTTGTTTCTGGATCATGAGCCTCCCAATGTGGGTGCTCTAAATCTAGGAAATCACCAACTGATCGGACCGGTCATGTCAATATTCATTTTGTCCATCGAGCCTGGGAAAATCCAATCAATCCTATTTGACACGGACGACATGGTCAAATCAACTAACTCGCAGTTGGAACCGGAAGAGTTAGAAGAAATGCTTTACAATGAACGAGCCAATTGACCTCGTAATGAACCCAGACTTGGTATGTAATGAGTAATTTATGTGAATACTAACAAAAGCAAAGTAAAATTCTTAGTGTTGGTCCCGGTTTTGCCGAGTTTGAAAAATTCAGATGTAGATGGTCTTACTCAATAGACATCACTGCCTACAGAGAGACTGATTCTTAGAAACCTATGTAAAAATTTGGCAAATATTTTGGAAGGTGAAACTTTTTGACATGCAACAGGTAATGTACATGAGATATGAAAATCAAGTGGCACTAAATAAATATAAAAACAACATAGGATATGTGAATATTATACCTCAATAATCCAATGTAGGATAATAATAATTGTGCTAAGATGTGGATACTACTCGCATACTAGAAAAAAGGCAAATACAAGTCACTATCGCAATCGACACAACAACACAACATTTCCTGCCGCTCCAAAAGCCAAAGGATAGCCACTTAGCACACTACCTTTGTTCCCTAATCTTAATTCTAGACATCCACAGACTATTATCTTGAACCATGTCCTCCGTTAGTCCTAAACATTTAAAATGCTCAAGTAATGGACCTCGTGATAGAAATGATGAAGATGACTTGATGATATTTCACGAAAGATTGGATTTATGTTCATTTGGTGATGCTTAAGGTGAATACTAATTGCTTTATAGACTTCATAGATTATTAACTCTCATTATTGGTGAATTGCAAGTGGATGTTGGTGATAATGATGACATGATGATAATGCTCGACGTAGTGGACCTCATGATAGTGATGATGAAGATGCCTCGATGATGTATCTCGAATGTTTGGATTTATCTTCATTTGGTAATGCTAGAAGGGTGCATACAAGTAGCTATTGCGATGAGTTTGATTCTGGAGACGACTAGTTGTTCTACTTGTGTCACGTATTGGACATCGATAATTTGTTTTCGTTGTTAGTTGTCCCGTGAACAATTTACCTGCATTTGTTGTTGACAATATCATTACTAGACATTAGTTTGTGCTACTTGTAGACATCGATTGTATGATTATGCGTTATAGTCTAACCTGATTTGACGGTAAATGAGGCCAACCGGTCAAACCCCAATCCCAAAAGTCCGACTAGTTGAATCATTGACCTACTTAGCTGACCAATTCAATTACCGAGTCAGTTCTCTTAACATTGACAAAAATTGCATTTAGTTATTAGGACCACTAGTCCACCACCTCCAAGTACTTGTACTGGCCAGTCTTGGTACAAGTTGTTAGAGTCTCATGCTAATTCCTCATTAATTAATTAGAATAAATGCTCCAATATTTTTTTTAAAAAAATTCAAAAGAGTCACAAAAGAACAATACAATAAAATTGTAATCCAATAGAGAAGGAGGAATCGAGCCTAATACTTGAATACCTTATGTACTCATGACCTCAATTTTAACCACTAAATTAAGATCTCATTGGTAGTAAATGCTCCAATAATCAATGTGGGATGTAACACATTTACTCCATGTCATGGATCATGCCATTTTTTAATAGGAAGTCTTGTGTGAAATTGTTTCATGATAACATATGTACATGACAACACATTGACATAAGCAAAATTCAAATTTGTTTTCTAGTAAATAATATTAATAGCAGGACACTTTTAACTTTCCTTTTCTTTTTTGTGGGTCCGATTGAGGGTTATCAACTTTAGGGCGTGTTCGGTAAAATTAGTTGTTTTAATAATGATTAGCTGTTTTACTAGCTGTTAGCGATTTTATTAGCGATTAGCTGTGACCCACTAGTGATTAGTGATTAGTTGTTCAACTAGCGATTTAAATAAATGCGTTTGCTAAATGTAATTCTTGATGTAGCAGACTTATGTAAAATGACTAAAAAGGACACAATAAATATTTTTACTAAATAAACAGAAGAATTTCGTAATTTACAATGTAACCACTAGGTAGAGGTTCTTAAAAGTTACTTTCATTAGCCTTTGAAAAACACTACATAAACCTCTAATCACTACCTCATCCACTACTTTACCGAACACTTTTAAGTAGTGATGCATAATAATTTAATCACTACAAACCACTAACCTCTACTTCAACCTCTTTTACCGAATACAACCTTATTTGAAAATCCTGAGTTGTACTCCAATGCAGACTAAGGCGAATAATTTGGGCAGTCATAATGATAACTACTCTTCCATATTAGGTTGCTTCACACCTCATTGGTGCTTTATTTATTTATTAATTTATTTATTTATTTGTGCAATGATACTGATAACTACTCTTCCATGTTAGTTTAGTTCACACCTCATTGGTGCTTTATTTATTTATTTATTTGTTTTGGCATTGTTACATCTTAATACTAACACCTAACTAATTAAAACCACATGAGTCACGACCCGCATAGGAAAACACAAGATCATTATTGGGTGTTGATGCGTCAAAACAGTTTTTTTGTTTTGTTTTTTTTTTTTTTAGTAAGAAAGGTAAGTAGTCATTCTCTCAAGAGTCCTCCCTAAATTATTCTCATAAAGGATAAAAAGAAGATTCCTATGCAGGACCACATCGCACACAATCGTAGAATGTAAGGAATTAATGATCTAACTTTGCCAACCAGTCAGCTACGCTCTTGTTTGAAAATATGATGGATAAAAACCTCATTGCATAATTAGATGTAAGTGAGAATGTCTTCTGTGAGAACTTGAATCTCCCATAACGGTTGAATTTGGACATGAACTGCTTGAATGAGAATTTTGTTGTCTCTTTCTATTTGGATATTAGTAAAGCTTGCTTGTACTTCTGCTCTAATTCCATTGCGCATAACTATTACTTCCGCTATCAAAACCGTTGATGCTCCCATGTTGAATGTCGATGTTTGGATAAACTTCTCTTCCCCATTGTGAATGATAAAACCTCTTGCTGCACTTTTTCATGGTTTGAATCCATCAAAGTCTATTTTGATGGACCTGTCTTGTGGCTTCCTCCAAGCTTTGTTCATATGAAAGGTCCTTCATTCTAATTTAGAGGGATTTATCTCTCCTTTGAAGGATGGCATCTACACATCGACATGGTTGGAACCTCCAGCATGCTACAAACCACTTCTCAAAATAGCCCCTAAACGGAACATACAAGGGTTGAACCTCTTAGGTTTTTTTTTTTTTTTGGGAAGTCTAGTTATAGTTGTTCTTACTTGCTAGATTTCGCGTATATTTTCATATGAGTATTGTGTCAAATTAAAACTTTTATCACGCAGTAAATGAAAAAACAATCATCGAATTAGGACAGTGTGCACATATAATAACTCCCTTAATAATATAGTCAATCCTGATAATTTAGACCATCTTTTAAGTTGATCAATCCTAGAGTTCGACAATTAGTAATTAATTATAACTACCAATACTCTAATACATTTCAATCAATATTAATTTCAATGGAGTAAAGAAAAAAGATTATGATTTTTTAGAATATTTTTGTAACTATCTTAAAATCAACATCTCTATTTATAAAATATATATGCAAGAATAAAATTTTCTACAGTAACATCCTCTGAAAATCACATAAATATCTCTCACAGTGAAAACTATTGTTGTAGTGTTAAACTGCTGTATCATCAAATCAATCATCATCACCAAAAGGCAAAATGATTTAAAGGGTAGGTTAAGACTTTAGTAAGCGATAATAAAAAATTAATAAGCTCATTCAATCAAATTCAAGTACGGTGGTACGACCCGCAAAGACGCATTAACTACCTCGCGTCACCTCTTGACCATTAGTAACGTGTGCAAGCGGCACCATTCTTATATTTAATCATTTACTGTCCTTTCCCAGATCCATGCGGCAGCGCCCCTCTAATAATAACTTATTTAGTCAACGATTATTGGTCTGACCCCCCAAAAAGGAAAATAAATAACAGTATTGACCTAAAGCTGAGTAATAGATCGTATCGGATCGAATTCATATTCCTGTCGAGCTTAAACGGATTGAAAATTTCTCGACTTAAACCTAACCCGTTTATTAAACGGGTTAAAAAACTTTGACCTGTACTCATTTAATTTTTAAACGGGTTGACCCGCTTAACCCGTTTAAGATAAACAAGTCAAGTTTAGTCGTTTAATTAACCAGGTACACATTTAATATCTTCAACTAATACGTAATTATAGTGTTAGAAATTAAGTTTACATATCACATTAAATAATTACTCTTTAAAATTTCCCTAATTCGTCATAATTCACTCTAGTTATGGATGTACTTACTAGAGGGATTCAAGATGAGTTACTATGGTGTATGCTATTTGGAGATGACATTGTTCTTATAGACGAGACCAGACAGGGCGGTAATGACAAGTTGAAGCAATGGAGGCATACACTAAAATTTAGAGGTTTTAGAGTGAGCTGATCGAAAACAGAATACCTTCATTACTGTTTCAGTGGAATGGTAGATGAGGGGGGAGAAGTCACCCTGGATGAGAGGTCGACTACTATGGTTGATAAGTTTAAGTATCTAGATTCGATCAGTCAGCAGAATGGGGATATTGACGAAGACATTAACCAGGGAATAAAAGTGGGCTGGTAAAAATGGAAGTATGCCTCAGGTGTGCTGTGTGATAAGAGGGTGTCCCCAAGTTTGAAAGGAAAAGTCTATCTCAGGGTAGTTAGGCCGGCTGTTCTTTATGGATCGGAATGCTGGCCTTTAAAAAGACGCAGGTTCAAAGGTTGATGGTAGCAGAGATGAGGATGATTCGATAGATGTATGGCTATTTGAGAATAGACAGAATTAGAAATGGAGTTATCCGGGACTTAGTTAAAGTAGCAGCCATCGAAGATAAGATGAGAGAAACAAGACTCCGATGATTTGACCATGTGAAAATGAGAAGTGTGGAGGCTCCAGTGAGGAGATGTGAGATGATCAGCGTCCCTAAAGGCAAAAGAGGGAGGGGACGACCAAAGAAGAGTTTGGACGAGATGATTAGAGAGGACTTAAAAGTTGTTGGTTTGACGGAGGACCTGACTCAGGATAGGAAGTTATGACGGGATAAGATTAGGATCTTAGATCGCAGAGAGCCCACCCCGTAGCTGTCGTTTGGTGCAGTAGCTTAGTGCTGGTAGTGGTTCTTTTCGCATGACTTGTTTATATGCACGTAGTACTTCCTTCTGGGAGGAGTTATCATTTGCTTACCTCGGGCTGCTAAGTTATGCCACCTTCCTCTGATAGATTGTTATTATGCTACATAGCTCCAGCTACTTGCCTTTATTATGTCGTGGTCATTCCTGAATATGTGTCCTTTATTTTTCCTTTTGATGTTTTCTCAAAATCTTTCCTCTATTAAATATTTTTCACAAAATCCTTTTTTTGTGAGTCTCTTGGAATCAGTCTCTCTACGAATAGGAATGCCGGTAGAGGTAAGGTTGCCTACAGTTGGATCTCCCCAACCTCGCGAAAGCGGAACCCATACGGGGAGGTGGTGGTGTTGTTATAGTATGAGGTCTTTTCAATTCAATCAGTAGCTGAATTGAATCAACGTATGAATATTAAGAAACGAAACGAGATATTTGGACTTCACAAAAAATTTTAATCTAGAAAAGAATATAAATCCAGCGGGTTTTTAGTGTTTTATTTAAGTAGATCTAAATGAGTCCATGATATGTATGTGTTTTGAAGGTTTGATTTGACATATTCCTATCGAGGATTGAATGGGTTGAATTTAGGTTTGTAAACACAACCACATTTCAATGGATATGGAAAAAAAATGCTCAATATTAAGCAAGAAAAGATCAGTGAATGGTAACAGATCAACAGTTGTGAAAGCGGTCCAAATTAAATTCGTGGCTGATGAATTAAATCAGTGGAGAGATAAGAGTGTAAGATTAGAGTGAAGAGATGAACTTGATGACTTAACCGCACCGGATGGGTCATGGTTACGTATGTGTAGCTGAACGTCTCCTGCGGGACGGCTGCGTTCACGAATAAGGCTGGCAAAAATTGAAAAAAAAAAAAAAAAAAGGTATGCGATGGGTATTATTAAAATGGATATAGGTATGGGTATATATCGTATTCGCTTTATACCCGCCTCATACTCGTTTTATCAATATTCGTCCTGTACCCGTCTTATATCTACCCCATATAAAACTTGTGTCCATTTCTTTAAAGTTCTAATTTATTACTTGCACTTGAATATTTTGCTAATTGCTTTGAATTGTATGATATTTCAAACTTCAACAAAACATTTTGTTTAAAATTGTAATTGTCAAGTGCTAATTTATTGTTTTAATTGGCAAATTTTTAGTTGTATTTGATGTGATGTGATATGTTGCTGGAAGTTTGGTGTTAATGTGATATATTGAGTATTTGATATCGAATATAGATACAAAATAGGTTTAATTCTTTTTTGTCTATATATACCTGAGTAAAACTCGCATACCTGCTTACCGGTAGGTATGACTATGTGTATAACTTTACAATACCCGATAGATATGGATATGAGTATAAATATTAATTTTGAAACTGAATATACGTGAAGGTACGGCTAGATCCGTCCCGTTTCCACCGCATTATCAACCCTATTCATGAATGCCCTTCACGCTCAAATGCATTGCATAATTTGTCCACTCTGTCAAATCAAATAATATAGTATCAGCATGGTACGCATCACTTGCACGTAGATTGGACTCATCATGCGCATGCACAATGCAGCCCTCGGGCCCTAGCAACTAGTGGACTCATCAGATGAACATCGTGCCACTGTACCTACTATGGACGGTCCCTTGTGTACCTAGAATATGCCCAATCTCAGCTAAGTTCGAATCAAACTTACACAGGTTTGATTTTTTTCATTGATAAATTTTAATTTATTAATTTTAATTCACTTTAATCTACTTTTTATTATTCTAACCAATTCTATCCATTATATATAAAAAAATTCAACCCACTTCAACCTAACAAAAAACAACCACTTCAACCAATCTCACAAACTTTACTCATTTTCCAATGACACGAACATGCCTATATTATATCTTAAATTTTTCAATAAAATAAGAAAGTAAAATGATAAATGTTTTGCTACAAGATATTGCTTAACTTCATTCTTTATTTTTGGGCGGGAAAAAACGCTTAAGTATATTGTTATAAGACATGTTGATCGGAGAAGAAACGGTCACATTATAATGAGCATTGATTTGGCAGTTACAAGAACATTAATTCAGTAATGAATTCTCTGATTCTGTTATATGCTGTGTGCTATTATAAAAGAAGAAAAACAGATCACGAAGATGTGAGCCAAAATCAGAAACACTCCATACAAATCAATCTCTCTGCCTTCTCTCTCACAGCCTAACTATTTAGGAGGTTCGGGTTTGGAGTGTGACATTCCTGCTGACTCTAGTAGCCACCATGTTTACAGGCAGTACTCAGCAGGTGTGATCCAGGCATAGCTTCCGCGCATCAAGGTAAGTCCTTAAATTATCCAACAAACACTTTGGCTTAAAAATTATACTATTATGTGTTAAATTTTTTGAAAAAATAGTAATGAATAGTGGAATGTATTGTCACTTATAAATTATATATGGTTATAGAATTATCTTTTTATCTGTAATTTATTATAATTATAAAATTACGTGTAAAAAGTATTTTTACGGATATGATTAATTCAATTAGAATGTTATCCTAACTTGTTAGCGTAGCTGACGAATATTAAAACTGCACAATTGTGAACTGATTATAACTATTAAAAATTTGGAAATTTTAAATCTTAAAATATACAAATTTAGGCTTAAAGTTTAAAAAATATCTTACTATAAAGTATTTATTATCACCCGTAAATAAAATAAATAGTAATTTAGCGTGGAATTTGCTTTACCTCATCCTAACTAATGTTAAAAATGTTACCGACAATAGAATTTTTGGAGATTCATAACGTAACAACCCTAAAATCTTGCAAATCACGCTGGTCACCTATCTCAAAAGTGTCATTCGATTTAGCTTTAGGGGGTGTTCGGTAAAATTAATTATTTTGGTAATAGTTAATTGTTTTACAAGTTAGCGGTTTTACTAGTGCTTAGTTGTGGTCAACTAGTGATTGGAGGTTAACTGTTCAACTAGTGTTTTAAAATAAACGCTTTTAGCAAATGTACCCGTTGAAGTAACAAATTTATGTAAAATGACTAAAAAGGCACAATAAATAAGGGTTTTTAGTAAATAAAAAGAAAATTTTATAATTTGCAATACAACTACTAGGTAGGAGTTCTTAAAAATTATTTTCATTAGCATTTGAAAAATATTACATAAACCTCTAATCATTACCTTAGCCACTACTTTACCGAATGCTTTTAAGTATTGGTCCATAATATTTTGATCACTATAAACTAATAACTTCTAGTTCCACCTCTATTACGAAACATACCCTGAAGATGAAGATAACGAAGAAATTTCCTTGGATGCTAGTTGGCCTGGAGAGCTTCGAAATGGACTGAAGAGTGGAAGTCCAGTGCGTTCCTACCCACATGCCAACGCGCTCGAAACATGTGAAGAATGCATTGAAAATTTGGCCCACCACTGGAATGCATTCTAGTGGGTTGGGAAGTTCTAATTCGAGAAGTTCAAAAGGGTAAAAAACGCATTTGTGGAAACATGGAGGATAAATTAAAGTACTTCAATAGAGAAGGTTAGATCACATATGAATCTTTAATTGTGCCATTGTGTGTAATACTTTTATCTTGTTATTTTTGACTTATAATAAAATTTTATTGTTGAATGGTATTGAATGATACCAAATAATGTTGCATAGTTGCTTGGTATGAAATGTTACCGACTGTCATTGAAAACTAATGAATAATACTACTAAATAGTGTTAAAAATTGATTAATGATATTTAATTGTGTTCAATTGTACTTAATATTACTAATAATAAATACTAATGATTTGCTTTATAGACTTCATAGATTATTAACTCTCATTACTGGTGAATTGCAAGAGGATGTTGGTGATAATGATGACATGATGATAATGTTCGACGTAGTGGACCTCATGATAGTGATGATGAAGATGACTCGATGATGTATCTCGAATGTTTGGATTTATCTTCATTTGGTAATGCTAGAAGGGTGCATACAAGTGGCTATTGCGATGAGTTTGATTCTGGAGACGACTAGTTGTTCTACTTGTGTCACGTATTGGACATCGATAATTTGTTTTCGTTGCTAGTTGTCGCGTGAACAATTTACCTACACTTGTTGTTGACAATATCATTATTAGACATTAGTTTGTGCTACTTGTAGACATCGATTGTATGATTATTCATTATAGTTTAACCCGATTTGACAGTCAACGAGGCCAACCGATCAAACCCCAATCCCAAAAATCCGACTGGTTGAATCATTGACCTACTTAGGTGATCAATTCAATTACCGAGTCGATTCTCTTCACATTGACAGAAATTGCGTTTAGTTATTAGGACCACTAGTCCACCACCTCCAAGTACTTGTACTGGCTAGTCTTGGTACAAGTTGCTAGAGTCTCATGCTAATTCCTCATTAATTAATTAGAATAAATGCTCCAATATGTTTTTTTTTAATTTATTTCGGAAGAGTCACAAAGAACAATAGAATAAAATTGTAATCCAGTAGAGAAGGAGGAATCGAGCATAATACTTGAACACCTTATGTACTCATGACTTCAATTTTAACCACTAAATTAAAATTTCATTGGTAGTAAATGCTCTAATAATCAATGTGGGATGTAACATATTTACTCCATGTCATAGATCATGCCATTTTTAATAGTAAGTCTTGTGTGAAATTGTTTCATGATAACATATGTACATGACAACACATTGACATAAGCAAAATTCGAATTTATTTTCTAATAAATAATATTAATAGCAGGACACTTTTAACCTTCCTTTTTTTTTTGTGGGTGCCATTGAGGGCCATCAACTTTTTATTTGAAAATCCTGAGTTGTACTCTAATAAAGACTAAAGCGAACAATTTGGGCATTCATGGTGACAACTACTCTTCCATATTAGTTTGTTTCACACCTCATTGGGGCTTTATGTATTTATTTATTAATTTATTTATTTATGCAATGATATTAATAAATACTCTTCCATGTTAGTTTAGTTCACACCGCATTGGTGCTTTATTTATTTATTTATTTATTTGTTTTGGCATTGCTACATCTTAGTACGAACACCTAACTATAATTGATTAATTAAAACCACATGAGTCACGACCTGCATAGGAAAACACAAGATCATTATTGGGTGTTGATGCGTCAAAACACTGTTTTTATTTTTGGTTTTTTTGGAGGAAAGGTAAGTAGTCATTCTTTCAAGAGTCCTCCCTAAAATATCCTTATAAAGGATAGAAAGAAGATTCATATGCAGGATCACATTTCACACAACCGAGAATGTAAGGAATTAATGATCCAACTTTGCCAACCAGTCAGCTATGCTCTTGTTTGAAAATATGATGGATAAAAACCTTGTTGCATAATTGAATGTAAGTGAGAATGTCTTCGATGAGAACTTGAATCTCCCATGGCGGTTGAATTTGGATCTGAACTGCTTGAATGAGGATTTCGTTGTCTCTTTCTATTTGGATATTAGTAAAGCTTGCTTGTACTTCTGCTCTAATTCCATTTCGCATAACTATTGTTTTCGCTGTCAAAACTGTTGATGCTCCCATGTTGAATGTCGATGCTTGGATAAACTTCTCTTCCCCATTGTGAATGATAAAACCTCTTGCTGCACCTTTTCATGGTTTGAATCCATCAAAGTCTATTTTGATGAACCTGTCTTGTGGCTTCCTCCAAACTTTGTTCATATGAAAGGTCTTTCATTCTAATTTGGACGAATTTATCTGTCCTTTGAAGGATGGCGTCTACACATCGACATGGTTGGAACCTCCAGCACGCTACAAACCACTTCTCAAAATAGCCCCTGGACGGAACATACAAGGGTTGAACCTCTTATGTGTGTTTTTTTTTTTTTTTTTTTTTTTGGGGGGGGGGGGGAAGTCTAGTTATAGTTGTTCTCACTTGCTAGATTTCGCATATATTATTTTCATATGAGTATTGTGTCAAATTAAAACTTTTATCACACAGTAGATGAAAAAACAATCATCGAATTAGGACAGTGTGCACATATAATAACTCCCTTAATAATATAGTCAATCCTGATAATTTAGAACATCTTTTAAGTTGATCAATCCTACAGTTCGACAATTAGTAATTAATTATAACTACCAATATTCTAATACATTTCAATCAATATTAATTTCAATGGAGTAAAGAAAAAAGATTATGATTTTTAGAATATTTTTGTAACTATCTTAAAATCGACATCTCTATTTGTCAAATATGTGCAAGAATAAAATTTTCTAGAATTACATCCTCTAAAAATCACATAAATATCTCTCACAGTGAAAACTATTGTTGTAGTGTTAAACTGCTGTATCATCAAATCAATCACCATCACCAAAAGGCAAAAAGATTAAAAGCGTAGTTTAAGACTTTAGTAACCGATAATAAAAAATTAATAAGCTCATTCAATCAAATTCAAGGACGGTGGTACGACCCGCAATGACGCATTACCCACCTCGCGTCACCTCTTGACCATTAGTAACATGTGCAAGCGGCACCATTCTTATATTTAATCATTTACTGTCCTTTCCCAGATCCATGCCGCAATCCCTGTCTAATAATAGCTTATTTAATCAACGATTATCTGTCTGACCCCCCCAAAAAGGAAAATAAATAACAGTTACTGTTGCTCTGACTGACGTAAATTAAAAAAAGAAGGTCCACATACAGAGAAAATTAAAAAAAAAGACATAAAAGGAAATGTTGCGTCAAATAAAACTCCAATTTGTATGTTCCAAGCTGGAAATAGATAAATTTCCGTCCAATATTTCGTAGCTATCTGCCAGCTAGGTTGAGGGATAATATATATCATATACTTGAGAATAAATATTTTTATTTATTAAATATATACATTTTTTAAGATATATTTACCATATAAATAAATTTTAATATATAATATTGATGTGGTTTATGAATTATGTAAGTTTTGGATTGAGTGAAGAGCTTGGACATCGCAAACTATATGCTACACTTTAGGCACATCTAACTTTTTTCAAGAAATTAATTTGCACTTATGAAGATATTTTTTTGAACAAATAATGATTTTGAATTACATTACAAGATCTTATTTCATCTTCTTTTGACCCCTTTCAAGTTTCAACTATTTCTGATTTGTCTCTTTAAGGTTTTTTTTTTTTTTTTTTCAAATTCTTTGAACTCCCGCTGACAGCCCTGCTATTTATGTATAATTTTGGTCCACCATTTCAATTTTTTCAAGGATACTAAACTCTTTTCAACTTTCTAATTCCTTTTATTCCCTCGTGCTAATTTTATCTCTATTCTGCTATTGACTTCTTTCTTTTAAAAAAAAATCTAAATTTAGAAAAATGATAAATATTTTATAATAAGATACTTTTAAAATGTCTCATTTTAACTTAAAATTATATTATTATGAATTAAATTAAAAAATAAAATAATTGAATGGTAAAAGAGTGCTATCATTTGTAAATTGTGTTAAGGCACTTTTTAATGCGTAATTTTTTTTAATCATAAAACTACACATGTAATGCGTCTTTGTTAATCTAAGTAGGGTACAATTTATAATTGTTGACATAACTAACGAATAGTGAAAGCCACAAGTCATAGTCATATGTAACTAGTGAAAAGTTGGCGATTTTAAATGACACAATATATTAATTTTAACTAAAATAAGATATTTAAAAGTATCTTATAACAAGACGATAAATATTATTAATTTTTTAAATTATAAATTTAATGTCAAAAAATTTATCTCCAAAAAAAAGTGGGTAATAGGCAACAGAATACATAATCTTGCAACACAGAACGTTATATTCGCATGTAATGATGATTATAGTTGGCATGAAAATTAAAATTGGGAAATCTACCATGCAGTGTCCTTTCAAAATAATACTTATCGTTTCAGTGCTCCTATTACCCACTGGTGTTGATTATGTCTCGAGGTGGGGCCATCATGTATTTTGACGTGTCAGCTCAGGGCGAGAGAGGGGAACTACTATGGCAAAACTGCCCCCTCCCATTTCGGCCTTATCTTTCAAAAAACTGTGGGGGAAGTTATTGAAGTGAACCGCCAGAGCAAAGGTTGAAGCAGGGGGGCAAAGGGGAGGACATTTTGGAAGGGAACATCAACGGAGTGGCAGCCATTAAAGTCGGCCGTGGAAGAGGAGCAAGGCTAGTATGGAGGTTCTTCGCGGTTGCTGCTGGGTTCTTGTCATGCAGTGGAGGAGTAGAGTTGCTGTTCAGATTTGATAGGTAAGGGTTCAGTTTGTTGAATTGTGTGTTATTTTGTTGGTTGTTGTTGTAATATGTGAGGAAAATGTTAAATTTAGGTTTGAATTGGTGAATGGTAGATGAGAGGAATTGTGGAACATGGTAGGGTGAATAAAGTAAGGTGTTGGGGGTTTGCAAATGTAAAGGTTTGGTGAAATGGGTTGCAGTTGGACCGTAAGGGGGACATTTTTTTTGGGGGGGGGGGAAGATGAGAATGGGGCAGAATGAGTGGTGCACATATGAACAGCATCCCCGATTTGGGTTGTGGATATCCTAGGTTAGTCGCAGGGAATGAATTGGTGAGGCATATGTGTCCCGAAAATTGCAAGTACGTAGTTTGGGATAAACATTGGATGTGGCTAGTGAATTGGTAATGAGAGTTTCATGGAAAGTGGTCAATTGCATATCCCAAAAACAGGGGTGTGGATTGTGGGACATCAATATCCCAGATCTTACAGTTGTCTATCCCAGAATAAGTAGTGGTTGGATTTTTATAGTGATGTTGCCTTAGATAAATGTGAATTGTAGGTTGTAGTGGTAGTGGGTTACACCTGAGGTGAACACAGTGAGTATGCTTAGGACTAGTAACCCAGAGTCTGCCATTGCATATCCCAGGTTCAAGTTCTTTGCAGAATGTCAGCATCCCAGAAGTCAGATTGCAGTAACCCAGGTTGAGGAGTCATTTTGAAGAGCGCGTTACAGGGGTAATGGGGAAATAGTAACTGGGTGTGTACTGATATGGCTTTTGTATCCTACAAATGTTAAGTTTTGACTGTAAAAATGTAATAGTTGTGTGAGTGTGTCCCCAAAATGTTTGTGGGAATTGGTTTCCCCAAGGCTGCAGTGGATATGATTCTCCATAGTATTACTAAGCCACAATGTTGACACATTGTTCCCAGGGGGAACAATGTGTACAAGTTGTTTACATAATGTCAGCATCCCAGATGGGGGAGGTCAGTAACCCAGGTTCAGTAGTTATTGCTGTGAAATGTGTGGTGGTGCGGGGGAATACAATAGGCAAATAGTAACTAGATATGTACTGTAGTAGCAATTTTATTGCACAATTGACAAGTCTGACGGTTATAGTTGAATATGGGACAGATTGTGTTTCCCAAATATTGTGAGAATTGGTTTTCCCAAAGGATAAACAGTAGAAGTGATTCTGCTGAATACTATTAACCCATAGTGTGGCATGATATATCCCAGAGTGGACAATGGGTACAAGTTATTTGCAAAATATCATCATTCTAAAAGAGGGAGGTCAATGACCTAGGTTGAGCAGTCATTGCTGTGGGAGGGGAGAATTGGGTTTAGGCTGATTAGTTTAGCATGTATCACTATCCCAGGAATTTCATAGGTACACCCCAGGTTAACCAGTATGTCTGAATGGGTGTTGCATAATGTGGGGGTATCCGTGAAGATAACATTGCATGACCCAGGATAAATGGGATTGGCTTGTAGTTGTTGTCCTTGTGTGTGTGTGTGTGTGTGTGTGTGTGTGTGTGTGTGTGTGTATATATATATATATATATATATATATATATATATATATATATATCCCAGAAATGGCTGTAGCCGTGAGGGGAAAATATAATGCTCTATGTGACTAACCCTGAAGTTGCAATTGTATAACCGAGGTTGTATTTGCTGACTAGTAATAGTAATATGGTGTCTGAGATAGTCAGTAGGTGTGGAAGAGAATTTGTATGTATGTAAAGCAAGGTGTGTATTGTGTTATTTGAAGGATGCGGGAATGACGTGTGATGATGGAATCGTGCAGGTGCAGTATGAAGTCAAGAGCTGCTGGAAAATGACGAGCCGGGTCATCTGTGCCGATGGGGGCTGGATCGTCATATACGGAGCAATGTACGAAGCGGTCTATAATGGATGAGGATTTACAAATGTCCTCTGGGAGTGAGTTTGTGCCTTTTGAGGCGGGGGGTAGTACGGAGTATAGTGTGTCGTTGGTGGAGGAGAGTGGTGGAGAAGTGGGAGCGTCTGGTAGTGAGGGTGATGAAGTGAGAGGCGATGATGCTGACAGTCTCGAAGGCAGCATCCAAGGGAGAAGTCGGAAGAGGAGGAGGGAACCCAGCATGGAAGGTAGAAGGTGGAGGCGTAAGGCTGCTGGTGACGGGTTTGCATTTGATAAGGATGGGAGGGTTGGGAGGGATGTTGTTCTAGTGAGTGTGAGGGGAAGGTGCACGTTGGACAAGATTTATAAATTCAACAAGACCGTCCAACCATATCATAGGGAAGCAATTGAGGGGACTATATTGAAGCCGGTACTAGAGTACAGACCATTTCCCATGCAGAGGGACCTCACAACTACACTTGCTAAGGCATGGGTACCGCGAAGGAAGGCATTCAGGCTAGTAGGGGGGCTGATTCCCTTCTCGGTGTATGACTTCGCCTTTTCACAGGTTTGCCAATGACGGGTAAGATAGTGGAGTTTGCTGAGGGGGATTTCTCAACGATTGACATAGCCAGGATGGTACGGCAGTGCATGGCACAGTACGTCACTGAGAAGAGTGACAAACTGAAAAGGGAGAAGGGGAGCAAGAAGCCAGTGTTTAGGAACTGCATTAGGGTTATGAAGAAGTTATTAGATGTGAACAATGAGCTAGAGAAGGTGGAGTTGTGGCTCAGTCTGTACATGTGGATGGTGATGAGTGGGCTGATGTTCCCGAGAACTCCATATGGAGTTGCATAGTCTGTGCAGACATATATGCAGGACGTTTGCGGACTGGGCGAATATGCTTGGGCAGAAGCCATGTGGCGCGTGCTTGTAGAAAAGGTGAAGGAAATGCAGTGGAAGTTGAAGGGGCATGTGTCCAATGTACAGATGAATGGTTTCTCCCTCTTTCAGGTGCCATGTGAAAAGTTTTTTTTTAAAAACACGTGAAAGTTGATTGTCATTTTAGATGGAGTATGATATTCTTGTTTGTGGGTGTTGCAGGTGTGGTTCCACGAGCACACTACACGGTTTGCGAAGTACGACAAAGGCATGTTCCCTCGCCTGGCCAGTTGGGACAGTGTTGATCATGGTGGAAGGTACGATGCGTTCGAGCTGGTGGCAGGAATCAAAGAGTCCGAGATATAACAAATCTGAGTAATCATTTAATGTGTATGTCTGTGTTAGCCGATTTTGTGGACATGTTCCCGTACTAATTTCAGTTTATGGTTATGCATAGATCATCTCTGTCTTGCATCCTCGGCCTGAGGAGATGGGGGTGCGCACGATTAGGGACTTCATGAAGTCCCCTAAGTATGGGTTTACATCCTTGATGGTGAGGTTAGTGTCAAATGTTGTACATCTGATTGTGCGGAAGTACAACTCCGGTGTTGTACATCAGTGTTATTGTCTATGGGTGCAAGCACGGGTGGACTAGTTGTGACTATTATTTGGTGACTTGCGTAGGGTGTGCTTTCATATGAGGAGCGACTTCACCGGGCAAGGCAGGAGGCCCATGAGGAGCGGGAGAAGATCTGACAAACGGAGAGAAGGCTACAATTTTGGATGAGCCGTGCGCATGAGTTGGAGGCGAGGTTGAAGTTGTCCAAGACACCTGCTATGCAAGAGGAAGGAGGTGAGCAACCAGGAGGTAACGTTGGGGAAGCTATACAAACAGAGACAGAAATGGAGTGTTTGCGAAACAGTAGAGCATGGCAGCACGGAGGGCGATGATGGTGCACTGGATGCCCCAGTGACAATAGGAGAGGAGAAAGCAGGAGACAGTATTGGCGCTCCTGATGTTATACCATCGCCTGCAGTGGAAGATATGGGCCATACAGTGTCCAGTTCACCAGGCATGCGATGCGGAGAAGGGATGGCGGGTGGAGATGAGGTTGATGGGGAGCAGCACGAGGCTACCCCAGTACATGACGATTCTGGTGCAGTGCCTGACGCTGACTCAGGTCATGATGCTGGGAACCCTCAGGGTGGGGTTAATGGTTATAGTGGCGAGGATGCGGGAAGCCATACATCTGGAGGCGAGGGTGTACCCGTGGGATTGGCATCTGGAGTGGGAAATATGGAGTTGGGAACTGGCACTGCCACGGCAGGCGTGGGTGAGGATGTTGTGGTTGAGAGGGTTGTGCTGTCCGTTGACCACAGCCGCGCAATGGCACCCGAGATTGCTGATGTGGCTGTGGAAGACACTGCTATTGATGAGGCATGTGCGGACCCCCATTGGGGAAGTTGGAGGAGAGTGTGGCCAATCAAGTAGGCGACATTGACAGAACAGTGGGCAGTGACAGCAGCGGCAACCTTGATGTGGAGGGTGTGCCCTGCAAGGGGGAGGGTGCGGGGGACAGTTCGAACATTGTCACCTGTATGAAGAGAAGACCTCAGTGCCGGAAACCAGCTGTAGTTCATAGAACTCCATACGCCGACCCGGCGCGGCACCATGGAGGCCACAAAAAGCAGAAGGACCTCACTGATGAGGGCATGGGAGCGGAAAAGGTGCCTGGTGGCGATGAGCCCTCTGAGGGGGAGGTTATGGCAGAGATTCTGGATGTGCCGCCGATTGCTGTGGAAAGGTCACAGTGGGGGGCAGATGTAAGGCCCCCAATTGTTAATGTCTGATTACTGTAGCTTAATCGCCTATTACTATTGATTTGCAGCGGAAGCCTTTGATTGGAGGCGTTACCGCTGTTCCGTAGTGGAACAAGGCTATCTGATTTACTAACTTTAGAATAAACAAACATTTGTTCCCCTATGCAGTTCATAATATATGTGATCGAATAAATAAAATTACACATCTTTTGGGAATAAATGTGTTCATATTTGATTATTTCTATACGCGTTATATAGTTCAGGCTTACCTCTTCATTAATGTTGCGTTATTACTATTTGTTATAAAGGATTGCTCATAAATATAATAATCTCCTGTTTGAGGCCACATTATCAATTCAACCTGCAATTGCACACATACGTATACATATATATATAAAATGCTAAATTGAAATGCAGGGTTTAACTTGATCAATTTGTAAGTAAAATGATTCAATGTAATTAAAATGACTATTAGGTTCGGGCCGTTACAGCAAATGCGGAGGACTTCAACACCATCACGTTGACCAAGCAGGTACGTACAAATGGTGAATTTCTCAGGATAGTCATTTTTGATACATGTCATTGACTATGTTGTGTATGTGGTGATCAGGTTTTGGCAGCGTACATAACTGTGTCGTTGTCGGCAACTGAGAATGAGCTCATCAACACAGTTCGGGGTAGGTATAAGGGCTTGCAGTCTAACAGCAAAGTATGGCATGTCTGTCTTCACCCCATCTATGTTAGGTCCCTCCGCATTGTATGGTAAGTTGTCGGTCATGCATTCAGATTTTGCGACAGGGAGGAGGACGTGAAGGAGTGCTTGCCGAAACTGGTGCCTGCGAGTTGGTTGCGGGGCCTTATCAACATGGTCCCAAATGCTGGAGCAGGGGACAGGTCCAGGACGTATTGCATCGGTAACCTCACGATAGACATGTTTACGGAGCTCCTTCATAGGCGGCAGCACACGTACCTTAAATTGTGTTGGATGTCCATTTTCTTGAAACACCACACGAATATATGTTTCACCACCTCTTAAGTGTGCGAGACAGCGGTTGCGTGCAAACGTGCCCTAACATATGTCTTCTGTTTATAGGTCACCTTGCATAACAAGGCGCGTATTGCGACAATGATATGGGATACCTTCAAGCGATCTCCACATGCAGATGTTCGCTACATATGTCATAAACTTGTACTCAATATGGCAGCACATTTTGATACTACTGCTTCACATTACCCCTGATGTTGATGTGTGTAGGTGTTCATGCCATTACTTGAAACAACTGAGGGACATTGGTTGCTGCAGATGGTCGATTTGCAGGATCGTTGCTTCATTGTGTACGATTCCTTACCCAACGCAGCGGACAAGAACAGGCAGGCTCTGATTGACAGCGCAGTGATTTGCTAGTAGTCTATTGTGGGTGGGACTTGGCCGCCCCGCATATAAATGTTTTCTCTTCTGTTTTTATTCGCCCTAGTCCGGGTTATGTCCACGATCACTGATGTTGTCAACGTTGGTGTTGTTGCAGAGGATTGCATTCATACTTGCGTTTCTACGCTCCGCCACTTACACTAATGCCGCACAGTGGGACTTGTACAACCCTCCCTGCCCAGAACAAAGGAAGTAAGCCTTGCATGCATTCATGGGACATAGTTTGTGCATGGTACTGAACAACCTGGGTTATTGAACTACGTTGTTGTGGTGATTGTTTGGCGGTGGACATGATTGTGGTGTGTTTGTGATGGCTTTCATGGAGTTATTATCCCTTAAAGCAGATGGTTTCCACTTCGACCAGGAGTGCGTACCACTATATAGGGACAAGTGCCTGTTGAGCTTCATCCATGGTAGACTTGCTCATTTCCCTCAGCATCTAAGAGGTATATGGCACACTTATCCTTTGCTGTACCCTCTACAAAGACAGTTACATGACTCTGTCTGTCATGCCTGTCACCTGTAGGTTTAGCACTGTCGCAGTGCTTCGCAGCTGTAGGAGTTGAGGTTGCTGTGGTCGGTGTGTTATTTGTCCGTGTCGTTCGTGACTCGTTACTTTTGTGTACTTACTTTTCCTGTATTGGTGATGTTGTTTTGCACGTCAGAAGTGCACATCCTTGTATGAATTATTTTTGTTTTTTTTTTTTTTTGCTGTGTGGAGGACCTGGGTTTGTGACATTGAACGTTGCATACACTGTGTACTTGTACTGTGAGCAAAGGACATTTTAGACTTCGGTGATTCCAAATTGATATGTTCGCCCCCTACTGGGGGGTTAGGTGCATTGGCGGTAGCAAGGTAAGTTGATGAACGCCCGTCACACATGTGTACAACCCGGGATAGTCATCTAGGATCGTTGGGATATTAATAGGGGTGTCCAGCAAATTGTACATATTGGTGAGGCAGGATGGTTTCCCCCCTACTGAGGGGTTGGGTGCATTGGCGGTAGCAGGGTAGGTTGATGAACGCTCGTCACACATGTGTACAACCAGGGATATCCACCTAGGATCATTGGGATATTGACAGGGGTGTCCAGCAAATTGTGCATATTGGTGAGGCAGGATGGTTTGCCCCCTACTGGGGGGTTGGGTGCATTGGCGGTAGCAGGGTAGGTTGATGAACGTCCGTCACACATGTGAACAACCCGAGATAGCCACCTAGGATCGTTGGGATATTGATAGGATTGCCCAGCAAATTGTACATATCGGTGAGGCAGGATGGTTCCCCCCTACTAAGGGGTTGGGTGCATTGGCGGTAGCAGGGTAGGTTGATGAACGCCCGTCACACATGTGTACAACCCGGGATATCCACCTAGGATAGTTGGGATATTGATAGGGATGTCCAGCAAATTGTGCATATCGGTGAGGCAGGATGGTCCCCCCTACTGAGGGGATGGTACAGGAAAAGGACAGTACCGAAGCAGGTTCCTCAAATGCTCAAATTTATGTTCCACATTCTCCTACGCAATGTGGGAGTCACAGGATGCAGATAACCTATTGTTTGGGTAATTCGATCCCGGGATAGTGTCCCCTTACTGGGAGGTCAGGTGCATAAACACAAGGAAAGTGCCCAACCAGGTGGGACAGCGCTGAAATGCTGTTGTATACAACCCCGGTTGGCGAAAACAAAATATGGGGATGGGTATATGGAACCGTACAAAACTGCCACATACAGGTGATTTCGTTAATACGTACACGAAGCAGCACAACATTGTACAAGGTGGACGTACAAAAAGGAGGTCAAATTATTGACAACATTACTTGTCACATACTAGAAGTATTCCCATCATTGGTGGCCATATACTTCCAGTATGTGACGCAAACGTCTATAGAGAGCGGCACAAACATCTGGGGCATCATCTTCCCCTACCAGTTCCCCTATACATACTAAGGATCCAAAAAAAGCCAATGCCGAAAACACTAACTGCCATTACATGAGGGCAGCAGTAGATATCATCAACTACACGAGGTAAGCTGTGACACAGACAGACATGGCGACAAGTTGGCATTTGATGGCATCCTGCACAACTACATTCACCCCCATATGTGCTTCTATGTACCGGCGGGGAGTGGCAGTTGCAGTCAACACATCAGCCCACAACGCCCGATTTTGTGCTTGGAGGGTCATAACAGATATCTTCTCTATCTTGGTCATACGATGATTAACCCATTGAAAGTGCCTGCACTGCCTCTACATGACATAACCAACCCACATATGAATAACCCAAGTTAGTCATGCAACCACATCATAAGAATAAATGTGTACAAATAGGCGGGATGCATTAACGGACCTTACTGCAAACTATGTGCCTTCGGTATCTTTGCCCTGAGCTGGGATTATACCACAGGCTGACCGCAGTCGCACAGGATCATCAACTCCCTGTCCTTCTCATAAGGCGTAGACATCAGTTGGGAGTAGGTTAGCAGCAAAGCTTTGACTGAAGTGTGGGTTACACATGCCTTTAACCTATATTTAATGTCGATTCTGTAACAATAGAGAAGTGAATGATGTTTCATTTAATAGGGGGGAGAATTGGGCATTAACTGTGGATGACTGAGACTTATATATGCGATTAGAGATGTTCTATGTGGCAGGAGTTTTCCCTCCAAAATTTTAGGTTGGGTTCCCCTCCAACCCACCATGATGATTACTAGTGGGGCGTGCTCCTTCCGTCTTTCCCACATCCCCTCTAATTATGAGGTGAGGACTTCACACACATGGGTTCCCTCCACAACAAGCATCATTTGCTGTCCTTTGTTATGAGTGAACACATTACATTCAAATCTCTTGCTTTGGAATATTGGCAGCAGTCAACCTCTGTACAAGTCAACAAGTTTGGAAGCAAATTACGTGCTCACTGCATTCCTCACTGCCTACTGACATCGAGTTTCCATTTTTTATAATAATAACAATCAAATATAAAATAACATACACTCACAACACTGACCCCTCCAAGTATACGTGAAATATAACATAACAACACTATCCTATCAAAGCAGGTAACAGGTTCAACCACTTACGTTCATAACATAGTTCAATATTACACAATAAACCAACCATTATCCAAAAGTCCTATAAATGTTCGTGACATGGTGTACATGGTGTGATATAAAAGAAGTGTCTCCTCATAGTAAGGGGATACTTGTCTTCCAATTATACTTAACTCCACCAAAAAAAAAAAGGGACGCACAACACGCCTGGCGGCACAAACGTCCTATACTTACAACATCAGTTCAGACACTCATTCCCACTTACCTTAACCCTTCCACACAGATGTTGGACAATAGCAAAAAAAAAACCAAACACAATTAAGCTCCTGATGAACCTCTTATGCAGACACCCACCGCATCCCGATGGCAAGCATAATGGCAATGACTGCAACAGCCAAATCAAGTAACTTCTTCAGGGTGTCCACTTCAACCCTCCATTCCGCCTCCATATGCATGTCCTCATCACGAGTTAACAGTTCGGCATTGCGGTCATCCAGAAACCAATCCTTTTGTACGGTCTGCTCACATACAGGATTGTTTATCACCTCCTTTGCCCGTTCAGGGAAGTCGGCGTCTATCAAATGAAAGAAGTCGTAGGCGACTTCATCCTACAACCACATTCGACACCCGTTAGCCATCACAAACTTAACCTCCTTTTAAGGGGAAACAACTATGCGTGAACAGTGCAAGTGGACTTATCCTTAGACATCGGCATACCTTTGGCGATATTGTCCGTCACCTTCGAATATGTCGGCTTCCAGCCCACAATTGCAGGTGTAGTTCTCCATTGCGCAGCAGTCGCAACTGGAGTCTAATTCTGAGCTCCCACTTGTTGAACCTAGGGTTACTGCTTGGGTGGACACTATTGGAGATGATCCACTCTTTGCAGCACGACCTCACAACTTGATAGCCTTACATGCAAATGGAGTGCACTACTGTCTTATGTAATGCCTGTCTTATATAACCCATAAATATTATCACTTTACATCCGTGATTGTACCTTGCAGTCACTTCTCATTATGACATCCTCTTTGGTGGATTTGGGTGTTAATGTTCATTTGATAGGGTCATTGTCAAAAGTTAAGACAAACCTCAGTTCATTTATGGTGGCAACAGTCACATTGAATTGTTAAACGTGGAACTCCCTTGTTCTCAAATATTTTACCATGAGCTAGTAGGATAAGTACTACCCACTTGCACGTATGATCTTACTGATGTCGTCTGCTCCACCGTACATATCCGAGTCTTCCTAAACGCACATCCCGGGTTTGAATTTAGCATTACGTCTCAGGTCAGTTAGAAGTACAATATGCGGAGTGACTACACATATCAATGTCCTGGGATTTTCAATTACATATGCTATCCGTCAGTGAGTTGGCAACTGCAACACTACCCCCATGTACATCTGTCAGTCCTCTTACAGAAACAGCGACGACCACCCTACATGAGGGCATACCCAATCACGTGTACATAAGTTCATAGATATAAAACAAGTCCCATTATATACATAACCCACACCGGTCTGACAACTATCCCCGGAAAGTAGTTAATAAATGCGGGTGGCCGACATAGCATCAAAATCAAGTGCACATCCTGCAGTTTGCTGCAACACCGCAGGCATTATAAATTGGTTGGCAACCGAGACTGATAAGTACCATTTGTAACTGGGACATTCATGTCGCATTACTGTTGTACATTGTGTCTGTCACATAAATCCTCCACCGTGATAAGCACACCTCGGTCATCTGCATTGAAACCAGCGTGTGGATTCCTACACGTGCTCCGGTAGTGACCACGCTATCTGCATTTAGAGCACCTTCTCATTTGAACGCCGTGCGTCTGAGATTCAATTCGCCTTTGTCGTGGCCTGCCTTGCGGGCGGGAGTTTATTGGCGGCAGGATTCTTCGGTTATACCCATCATCAAGTGCTTCCCCACCAACAACCAAACCTGTGGCATTATCCACAGTTGCCGAATCATGCGTCTCCATTAGATGTATGCTGTTCATGTATATCGTCCCCTGAGTTGCCCCCTTGTAACAGTCCCTTACATAGTCATACACCCACAACTTGTGCTTGTGGATTACTACCATTGCATGTGCACAGGGCAACCCCTGCAACTGCCACCACTTGCAACTACACGTCCTTCGGGCAAGGCTTACAACTAAGCTTTGATTGTTTGTCAGCGACACACCATACTCACCAAGGGCTGTGTTAAATAGCTTGACATGTGCAACACAACCAATGTTGGCCAGTGTCTTCCGCAGCTTCATCTCAATCCTCCTACCTACACCATTCTTCCACTTCCGCAAACTCTATCTTCCACCTGTCAACTTTCAGACCAAGCTTTTGTGGATGTCCACTCACGAGCCACGGGATGGACATCCGCCTCAACAAATGCATCCAGTTGTTCCAACTTTCAATAGCATTGCCGTTCAACCTGCCCCACCTCTCTTTACTGAATTTAGACTGAGCCCAATGTTGAGGGTCATTACGCTCAACCCATGCAGCCAACTCCGGCTTGAATTTCTGTAACTCGTCCATTGCCAGGCCACACTCAACTCCCGTAAGGGCGTACGCAACCCTGTTGAACACCTCCTTCAACAAGTCCTTTGACGCCTGCCGGCGGATTCCTATCTTCGCAGCATACGTAAGGAAATTCTCACGCACGTGCCGGACACAGTAAGTATGGTTCTCAATTCCAAACACCCTCGGTACGGAAAACAATAATGCCGGGTTCCTATCGCTCATTCACAGGCTGCAGTCCGCCCAAACACTCACGTAGGACAGTCAAAAACCACAACCACTCATCGTTGTTCTCTGGTGCGATAATTGCATACGCAACATCGAACAAGTGGTCGTCTGCATCAAGTGCAACTGCTGACAGTAGAGTCCCCTCGTACGACCCACTCAAATGAGTTCCATCGATGAACAATATCTTTCTACACCCAAAGATAAACCCCTTCAGTGATGCACCATATGCTATAAACAAACGCCTAAATCTGGATCCTTCCAGCTCACAGAATGCTCTTAGATCTGGATTAACCCTCATAATAGCTGCACACATCCAGGGCAGCAGCTTGTAATGGTCCTCGGGTCTTTCATTCACTAGCACTCGCACATACTCATGCGCCCTCCAACGCTGCATATATGACACCTTCATCCCCATCTCCAACTGCAAGTCCTTCAATATCTCCGGGGGTGTGTAACCATCACTTAGTCGAACCTTATCTTCAATGAAACCCGCAAGCAGACTCGCTCTCATTCGTCTTCTACCCCACTTCCCCATTTCGCACTCCGCTCCCACACTATGCACGTGTCCTGCAACAAGCTCTTTCACATACAACCCACTCCTTTTTAGGTGGCCCCTCACACAGATGTAAAACCCATATCCTTCCGCAATGCTGTTAGTAATTTCCGCAAGCGTACGGTTATCGTTGTATGAATTACGGGTATCGTCCTCAGGGATGGTTGTGAAATCATATTACTACTCAACTAAGTTACATTTGACAATCAGTTCGAAAATCAAATTAAACCAATGATCTAAATAACATAGAAATCATGTACGCTTACTGCAAAGAACAATCTAACAATTGAAAATACAAAGTATCAGTAAATGAGAATGAGCAATTGCAAAATTGGAGCATTACTATACCACTAAACTCAAGATCAGAACTCACTAAAAATCGAACCGAATCATCATCCAATAATTCAATAATCCCATAAACAGGCATGAGCAGAGAGCAACTATGGAACAAAGCAATCCTACCATGGTTTCGAATTCACAAACAGAGAAAGCAAACGAGCATGGGCCACAGATGAAGGTATCATTCAAGCAAAATTTAAGGCTTTAATCCGTAAAGCAAAGGGATTATAATCAGAAACTAAATGCATTCAAGGCCAAAGCACTTGAAAACACTATCCAAAAACAGATCTGGAACAATCTGTAAAACAGAACAAATCCTGAAATCAAACCCTAATCGCTAGAATTGAACTCAAAAACTCTCCAAAAATTCTCTAAAACTGTAACTAAAACCAGCTAAATCCTGGAAGAAGCCTAATTGATACCTCCTTGCAGCGCCCAAACTTGCGATTTGTAGCCCATGACCGCAGCTCTTCACCTACCCTTGAAACCGCCACATTTGTAACCGCCCAGGCATCCCGACACCGAAGTATTGTCCGCTTTGGGGACTGCCGTAGCCTCCCTCCCCCCGTAAGAGGGCCCAGCATCCTCGCTGGAACACCGGTCCGGGAACCTGCTCTGATACCAGCTGTAACGGCCCAGGCATCCCAACACCGAGGTATTGTCCGCTTTGGGGACTGCCGTTGCTTCCATTAAGGCGCCTTTTGGTGAAAGGCTTAAACGCCCGTTAGCCAAAAGACAAAACCGTGCAGGGGCACCTTTCAGTCCCCAAAGCGGACAATACCTCAGTGTCGAGATGTCTGGACCGTTACAACATTGATGGAGCCGAAAATTGAAAGAGGGGAGAGAGAGAGAGAAGAGGGACCGAGGTTGAGGGGAAAGATGAAAAGGCAGGGCAACGGCAAGGGGTTTGGGGTTCTAAAAATTGAAGAAGAAGAAGGAGCAGCAAAAGGGTATCGGGCTCTTCCGGGCAGAGGGGAAATGAGAGGAGAGAGAAAGAGAAAAGGGGAGGGGGGAGATTATAGCCGTGTCACGTTCACAGCACGTGACTGGGCTTCCTTTTTGTTTTTGGTGCCGTTGTTGTTTGGTTCAGGTTTGAATCAACTTAGCCCAGTTCTTTAATTTTCAGCCTTCCTTCATCTTTTTCGCGTCTTTTTCCAAATTATTCAATACCTACAAAACAAAATAACAATTATTTTGAGTATAAATTAGGCTGAAAGGTACTGTAAAAATAGCACATTTTTAGCGTCAACAAATCCACTCACAGTAATGCGTTGCCGACAATTTCTGACGTACTTATATTCAAATCTGTGCGTTACGGCATATTTCCAAATACTTATCTTCGCCTCAGCAGCAGAGGCAAATAGCTGTCCCTTCCCTTTGATTTCATTCTTCCATATCAGCATTCTCTTTCCATACGCCTCTGCTTGCACCCCCGATGTAGGCCACACGACACTGTCACCGTCACCGGCTTCATCCTCATTAGACCCGGAGCTTGAATTACCATATTCATCATCAGGTATATGAAATGATACACTACTCCTGGTCGCATTCGTACATTCCTTCACCACCACAGGATCGTCAGCTTCCTCACCTTCATTTGTGTTACCTTCCGTACAGTAACAACCACATTAGCACATGCACGGTCATTCTTCATAACCACTACAAATTACCACCCACAACCACGTCCTCATCTACACTTATGCTCCTTACCTTGGCACCTACTCACTACCCACTCCCCCAACCTTAGCACGAGCACCACCATCTGTTGGAAAAATGAAAAATAATAGCTGCTGGAGGGACAAGGAGACGACCTATGTCGTGGTATGAACCACTGACCTGAAAGCTTAATTCACCCGACTTAGGTGCAAATCGTTATAGCAAAGAAACTCTCCAAGGTTTAACACAGCTGGCTTCGCACTCCTGCACTCGGGGGAGAAACTTTGGAGTATAGCAACTTGTATGCCCAGGAAGTAGAGAGGAAAAGAGAGAATTTATTTTCTGTGTGTTCTACAGAGTTGCAGTAAATTCCTTTTTATAGAGGACTGGAGGAGAGAAAACTGTCAACCAAGCCATAAAAAAAAGGCGTGAAACGGGGGCAGAAAATCAGGTAAAGGAGAGAATAATGTAACTGAAGCATTAACAGGGAGAGGATCATGGTGATTAAGGCGGAGATGGAGGAGGACTTAGTGAAGTAGCTGTTAGGATTACAACAGCTCATATGCAATCAGTCCTCTCGAAAATTCCTCTAAAAAATATAGTGTAAGACCCAAGCCCATCGCCCACAGCCAGCCCGGCCCGGACCGGACGGGTGGGCGGCTGCAGCGCGCGCGTGTGTGACAGCTCAAGTCCCCTCAACCCCCTTAAAATATGGCTTCAAGTTATTCGACAAGTGCAAGAAGATTGGGATATAAAAATTCTTCAAGCCACTCCCAAAAGTCCTACATGGGACAATAAAAGAGATAGAGAGAGTAAGTGAACACCCTTTTGGGGTGCCATTACTCCAACAATGCCCCACTAATGGCACACAAAAGGAAAAGAAGAATGAAAAAGATTTCCTGGGTAAGAAGGGTCGGATACTTAAGTATCAATGTCTTACGATTGAATTGATACGTAGTAAAGAGAGGCAACATCTAAGTCTGACAAGTGAACTTAGTCTTGAACTTGTTAGATTTTGAATGAGGCCCTCCCGGCACATATCAACCCTAAAATATATATACTCTGTGATAACTACTTGCGCTTTTAAGCCCATGCGCATACCTCGAGTCTCATAAGTGCTCTAGAGAAACAGCCCCTGTCTCTTATAGAAGGCGGCCAGACCTTCACACTTACTTAGGTAATTCCAGCAGTCTGCCTCTACTTAGACCACCATATCATCGCTTGGAATTATTAAGAGCGAATGTTGGCTCAACCTCTTGTAGAGTGATGATAAATCCATCAAGCGCTTCTTTATAGCACCACCATAACAGGCTATGGATTCATTAATGTGCTCCTCTATAGCACAAGTACTACCACTCGCCATAGGGATGGGAAGTAGTACAGTTGGAAGATTAGTATAGTTTCGTTTGACCACAAATAGGTATCCACCATATCTCTTCATTCCATGGCTTTAGCCTCATCCCCCTCGACATTTCAAGAACTACTCTTCTTAGCAATCCCTTTGTGAGAGGGTCTGCCAAGTTTTCTCGGATCTCACATATTCCAAAGAGATAACACCATGCTTCAGCATTTGCTTTACCGAACCATGTCCAATACGGATATGTCTCTTTTTTCCATTATAGACACTGTTGTACACAACTCCAATTGCTGCTTGCGAGTCACAATGCAAGGAGATGGGTGTTGATTGTTTCCCCCACAATGGTATGTCAGTCAGGAGACCCTTGAGCCATTCAACTTCTTGAACTACCAACTCAAGAGCAATAAACTCAGATTCCATGGTTGAGCGAGCTATACATGTCTGTTTTGCAGACTTCCATGAGATAGCTCCTCCACCCAATGTAAAAACATAAGCACTAGTAGAACTTACTTCATCGCTATGAGCAACCCAATTTGCATCACAAAAACCTTCCACTACAGCAGGAAATTTACAAAAGTGTAAACACCAATTCATAGTACATCTAAGGTATCTCAACAAACGATGAAGTGCATCCCAATGTTCTTTAGCAGGATTATGAGTGTACCTACTTAGTCAGTCTACTAACAGCATATGCAATGTCAGGACGAGTAGAGTTTATGAAAAACATCACACTCCGTATTATCTTAGCATATTCAATTTGAGACACACTAGATCCTCTGTTCTTTTTAAGATGTATGCTAGGGTCATAGGAAGTTCTTACAGGTACCACATCAAAAGAGTTAAATTTTTTCAATACTTTCTCAATGTAATGAGACTGACTTAAGAAAAAATCACTCTCGGTTTTTATTAGTTTGATCCCGAAGATAACATCTGCTTCTCCTAAATCTTTCATTTCAAAGAGAGAAGACAGAATTCTTTTAGTCTCATTAATGGCACATAGGTTGATACCAAAGTTCAGCATATCATCCACATACAAGCATATGATCACATAATCAGATCCAAACTTTTTGGAATAAATACAAGAATCTGAGTTGTTAACAGTAAAGCCATTTTTCTCTAAAGAACTAGCACATTTCTCATACCACTGTTTTGGGGCTTGCTTTAGACCATGAAGGGATTTTCTTAGTTTGCATACTTTGTTCTCCTGAGTAGGGACCTCACACTCTTCAGCTTATGACATATAAATTTCTTCCTCTAAGTCACCATTGAGGAATGCTGTTTTGACATCCATCCGATGTACCACAAGATCATGGATAGCAGCCAAAGCAGCTAGACTTATGATTGTTGCAAATTTGGTCACAGGAGAATAAGTATCAAAGAAATCAATTCACTTCTTTTGGTCAAAGTCTCTAATGACTAATCTAGCTTTGTACCCTTCAATAGAGCCATCCGTCCTAAGTTTCTTCTTGAAGATCCATTTACTACTAATGGGTCTACAACCCTTAGGCAAGTCGGTCAATTCCCAAGTTTTGTTTGACTCAAGGGAATCTATTTCACTCTTAATAGCTTCTTTCCAGAAATTAACATCTATAGACCTTATAGCCTCTTGGTAGGTTTTGGGATCTTCCTCAAGTAAATAAAAAGACACGAGTTCATCGGTCAAAGCATCAATGTCAAAGTTCTCAAGGACTTCTACCATAATAGAAGTGATAAAGTTAGGGCCAAAACTAGTTTCAATCCTCTGTCTCTTGCTTCTTCTAGGTTCAGTTCCCAAGTCTCTAACACTAGAGTTAGAAGCAGGCAAGTTCCCATATTCAGATACAATAGTAGACACAGTATGAGACACATTCCTTTTCAAGGGGAAAACATACTCAAAGAAATCAGCATCTCTATACTCTGAAATAGAGAAGTCAGGTAAAGACATAAATCTATATGCAACACTGTTTTGAGCATAACTAATAAAGACAGCAGCAAATGTCTTGGGGCCGATGTTTGAACGTTTATGAGTAGGTAGTGCAACTTTGGCCAAACACCCCCATACTTTTAGATAATTCAGGTTGGAAGCATACCCTTTCCATAATTCATATGGGGTTTTATCTAACTTCTTGTGGGGAACTCTGTTGAGTATAAAACACGCTGTCAAGACAGCCTCCCCCCACATGTTATCAGACAAACCAGAACTAACAAGCATAGCATTCATCATATCTTTAAGGGTACGGTTTTTTCCGTTCAACAACACCGGTTTGTTAAGAAGTGTAAGGAGTGCTAGTCTCATGTATTATGCCATTTTTCTCACAGAAGGCAGCTAAAGAATTGGTGTCATATTCCCCACCTCTGTCAAACCCAAGTCTTTTTATTTTTCGGTCTAACTGATTCTCAACTTCAGCTTTGTACTTTAAGAACATTTCCTCAGCCTCATCTTTAGACTTAAGGAGGTAAATTTTGGTATGCCTAGAGTAATCGTCTACAAAGGTAATATACCATTTCTTTTCACCCTTACTTATAGTGTTCTTAAAGTTTGCTAAGTCTGAATGCACTAGTTCTAACAATTCTATTTTCCTGGTTGTTACATTTTTAAAAGGTTTCTTAGCAAATTTTGCTTCAAAAAAGATTGGACACTTAGAACAATTTTCAGTATTCACATTTGGAATTAAATGCATGTTTCTAAGTCTTTTTAATGAAGCAAAATTAACATGTTCAAATCTATCATACCACAAATCGACAGGCTCAGCAATATGAACAGAATCGGCAGCAGTTTCATTATTAATTTACGCAACAGCATTCAAAACAAGGAGTCCCCCACTACGATACCCCTTCCCAACGAAGTCCCCATTTCGCATGATAACAACTTTACCAGCTTCTTGCACAATTTTAAAGCCAGCTACGTCAAGAAGGGTACTAGAAACCAAATTTCTACGAAGGGAGGGGCAAATAAAACATTACCTAAAGACAATATTTTTTCAGAAGTAAACTTAAGTAAAATCTTCCCTTTACCCTTGACAGCAACTGTAGAAAAGTTGCCCATGTAGACACATTGTCCATCAGCAACCTCTTCAAAATCAGTCATGATTTCCTTGTTGGCACAGAAATGTCTTGACGCTCCAGAATCCAGGATCCATTCTGACAGATTATGGACCAGATTTGCTTCCATGGTGGTGACCGCACAAATAATCTCATTATCCTCGGTTTCAACAATGTTGGCAGTAGGTGTTGCAGACTTGTGTTTGGCTTGGACTGTCCCTTTCCTTTGATTGCATTGATAGGCCTTGTGTCCAGGCTTGCCGCACACATAGCACACCACCTTGGGCTTTTGAATCCTTTTGTTAGCAGAATTTTGATTCCAGAGATTTTGAGTTGGCTTTTGAAATTTCTTCCCTTTGCCTTTGAACCTGTCTTTATTCATTTGCACAGCAGATTCAACCAGGTTAGAACTAACAGAATTTAAAGAAAGGGAAGACATCTTATCTTTCAGCTGGTTTGCCTCCTCAGTCCACATATGGCTAATTAACTCCTGCAGTGTGAGATATTTCTTCTTATGCTTGAGGAGGTTTCTGTAATCGCTCCAAGATGGTGGAAAATTTTCTATCAGCACGTTCGCTTGGAGGATTTCGCACATCCTCATGCCTTCTGCTAGAACTTCAGCACACAGGTTTTCGTAGACATGAATTTGTTCCATGATGGGTTTGTCATCCATAATCTGGAACTATAGCCATTTGCTGACGACATGTTTTCTTTTCCCAGCGTCATCTCAACCATATTTTGTCTCAAGTTTAGTCCAATTGACTTTGGCAGATTTAAAGCTTACAAACAGATCAAACAAAGGGTTAGACATATTATTTAGTAGATAACTGCGAGCCAGTTTATTGTCCCTCTCGAATTTCTTCTTTATGGCTTCGTCAAGAGGAACAGAAGGAGTTTCAAGAATAGTAGGAGTTACAGGTTCAGAATCAGTAACTGTGTTGCCTTCATCAGGGAAATCAGTAGTGAGCACGTAGTCGATCTCAAGTTGCTCAAAGCAAAGGAGCAATTTTTGATGCCAACGTTTATAATTGGTTCCATCAAGAGGTTCAATTTGTAGAGTTCAGGGAGAGTTTTTAGAGCAGCAGTCATTGAATTTAAGCTTTCAGATTGTTGGAAAAATGAAAAATAATAGCTGCTGGAGGGACAAGGAGACGACCTGTGTCGTGGTATGAACCACTGACCTGAAAGCTTAATTCGCCCGACTTAGGTGCAAATCGTTATGGCGAAGAAGCTCCCCAAGGTTTAACACAGCTGGCTTCGTACTTGTGCACTCAAGGGAGAAGCTTTGGAGTATAGCAACTTGTATGCCCAGGAAATAGAGAGGAGAAGAGAGAATTTATTTTCTGTGTGTTCTACAGAGTTGCAGTAGAGTCCTTTTTATAGAGGACTGGAGGAGAGAAAACTATCAACCAAGCCATAAAAAAATGCATGAAACGGGGGCAGAAAATCAGGTAAAGGAGAGAATAATGTAACTCAAGCATTAATGAGGAGAGGATCATCGTGATTAAGGCGGAGATGGAGGAGGACTTAGCGAACTAGCCACTAGGATTACGACAGCTCATACGCAATCAGTTCTCTCGAAAATTCCTTCAAAAAATATAGTGTAAGGCCCAAGCCCACCGCCCGCGGCCAGCCCGGCCCGGCCTGGACCGTACGGGTGGGCGGTGGCGACGCGCGCGTGTGGCAGCCCAAGTCCCCTCAACCCGCTTAAAACATGGCTTCAAGTTATTCGACAAGTGTAAGAAGATTGGGATATAAAAATTCTTCAAGCCACTCCCAAAAGTTCCATGTGGTACAACAAAAAAGATTGAGAGAGTAAGTGAACACCCTTTTGGGGTGCCATTATTCCAACACCATCTATAGCACCGACACTTTCTCCACCCCTTCTACCTTCAGTACACCCACCCCCCTTCCCCTGCCCTTTGTATGCTTCTTTCCCCTGTAATCCTCCCATGCACGGACCTTCACTCTCGGCCACATATACGTACACATACTCATCATTGCCCTTCATCAACTTTCCCACGTCAGCATCCTGTCCCAATGGCAACAGCTCCATTCGATTACAATTCAAACTGTACCACATCAACTGACCCCTTAAACCCTCCTCCATTACCTCCTCCACTAATCGCAACACATCAAGCATACCTATGTTCTCCTTCACCCACACGCAATCTTTCCTTCCCCCTTTGTAACATAACTCCCCTTCCGCTCCTTCCTCTACAAAACCTTCTCAACATACACACACAGCCATCTCCCCACCACCATCCCCTCCAACAGCCGCATTTCGTCCATCCATGATGCTTCACACTAACAATCACCTGCAAATGCATACATGTTTGTTAGCACCAATTCCACCCACCACACACCCCCCATCTTCACACCTTCTCAAATAGCAAAAACCTCGATTACAAGAAACACATCCGTTACATGTAACACTGACTACACATTAACACTAACAGCACACTATCTGTGGGCTACTTAAAACACATTCATTGGTTACTGACTATAAATTAAGATATTAATACCACAACTGACAACCTATATTGTACTCGTCCATAGTGGATCAGATCATTTTATACGTCTAATACGCAGCAAAACCCCATACTGCATTCACAAGCACAACTCCTCCTCCGAATATCCCGAGTTATTACTAACATATATGCAGGTTACCAACAATTACATCCAGGGTTTTTCACTACTCATTTACGGGTTAGTCACTGCGTATGTAACATATACATCTATCAGTTACACCTGGTTTGTGCCAATCACCCCAGGTCAAACTAATAATACATTTACAACCACTGCTCCTTTATCGGTCACCCGAGTTATCTCATACAAATTTTTCGGGTTAACAGCAATTCCGGCCGGTCATTTCCTACGCATATACGGGTACCCCACTGCATACTATATTGATAACCACAACTCCTCTAACCTTTAACCCGGATTATTACACTACCTACATTCAACTCCATCGGTCAGCCAGGTTATTCAAAACGTATTTACAGGTTAACAGCTATTATGTCAGGTCATTCACGACGCATATACGGGTACCCCACTGCATAATATATTCACAACCCACCCTCTTAACCGTTAACTTGGATTATTACATAAATGTCTGGGTTAACCATTACGTGATCCTGGATTATGCATTACCCATCACTGCCAAGTGATGCGTAATTTTCATCATTCACTACCTACGCCTCTAGATTTCCATAGCAATTATAAGCATTGAACACTAGTGCATAGCAAAACCCCAAACAAGACCTACATGCACAACTCTTGCAATGGATAACCCGGGTTACTTACACCATACCTCCAGGTTAACTAATACAAATCACCGTCTGTGTATCAAGCAACCTCTTGACCAAACTGCATCATAGAACCTAACTACACCACCCTTATAGTTAAACACATCAACTCAATCAAAGCCCAAACCAGCCACACCAACACGAACCCTACACCTCCAATGTCAATATCCACACCCTAATCTTACCCCAAGAGCACATACTCCCAAGTCTCCAGATTCCCTAGTTCACAAATTACATTCACACACATAAATGACAATAATTTAACTGACTTGTTTACACTGTATGTAAGTGCTCCACAGCTTAGCACCCACAACCCACGCATAGTGCTTGCTGTCTTCCCACTTTGCTGCTACCAAATTTTTCAGTGACAACCCTCATCCCTCCCTCAACCCTCTCCGCATTTCTGGCCTTCGCAATCTGCTCATTTTCAGTTCAGTTTTAACCCTAAATATAGATACTTTAGTAAGGATATGAGGGTCATTCACAGTAAACATGAAATTACTGCGTTCCACCAAATTAAACACCATTGTTCCACCAAATTATTGCCTCAAAAAATGCTCCGCCAAATGCACCAACATTGGGAATGGCAGACGATTAGTGTTGTCTGAGAGAAACACCCCATGGTAAATTTCCCTCGGTTAGCGCGTTTCTTTGACTCCGATTCGCTATAATTATTCCAAACACCAATAGTTTAATTCTGATTGCGGCCGCCATATTGATTGTTGTCTCGCTGTCAAGAAGATTGATGCGGCACGCTGTGGAGGAGCATGGCCAATGTTGTTTTTTGTTCTCTTTTTTTTTTGTTTTTCTTTGTTCATATATTAGGAGAAATAAACAGGAATTGTTTTATGTTTATATTTACCTTTTCACATTCCCTTAATTTGATTTGTAATGAGGAATGATCTTCTTTTTATTTTAATTTATCTGAGTTCGACCCTCTTATGTTCTATTTTTTGAGGAGGCTTGTCTGATTTCCTATGTCGTCAGAAGTCTCGATATTCAAATCCTACATGATATCTTAGCCTTCTTAAGATTAATTTGTTAGTTAAACGTTAAAAAAGCAAAGCCATTAACATAATGGATAATTGATTGATCAGTCATAGTTTTTACTGTGACGCTTGCAATGTGTTAAATTTTTGTATAAATTGTACCATAAACCAAAAAAAAAAAAAATCATGTACATAAGTTCAAATGAATTTCTAACTCAAAATCAATTAACAATGGACACAGTAACTCACAAATTTACATATATCTCTCACATAATGAAAGTTTAATTAATTGATCTCGAAATTAAGAGGAGACAACAACTTAAAATAGTCCTAATTGTACTAATACTGATTAAAAAAACAGGTTCATAATGGTCGGAGAATTGGCCATTTCCGTCCACCTTTAATCATTTCCATCCGGCATTGGTCAAGAAAACGGTGCTGAAATTCATTGAATAGTCCTGATCGTACCAACACTCGTGCAAAAAAAGAGGGAGGAAAAGAGAAGAGTGGGGAGAAAGTGGAGAGGAAACCCCCCTACGCGATTGCAAATGCAAAGTTATTCAAGCCGTTCGCCGGACAGAATATTTGAAAATACAGAAAGACAAACTATTTCCTAATTAGCTTCCGCTGGCGTATTCAAGTGTTATTGTGTAACTATCTTCCACTTTATGCCTCAAAACTGACTTTTACCTGCAAAACTTAAAGACAAATCACTTTTGTAAATGCCTCCTTAAGGTCTGATAATTATCTTCCAGTTGAACGGTGTGAAAGTAATTTCTTGAGTAATTCCCCATTACAAGTGTAATTATGTTCTAGTTGATGCTTCAAAAATGACATAAAAGTCATTTTGAAAAAATTACAACTTGAGCAATATAAAAGATACTCTCGTAGAAACAACTCCATCAACGAAGGAATCATTACATATGTAATTTTATAAATGTGTAGGATTTTAAGAAAGAATTAAAGTAATTTAACATAGTTTATAACTGGCAACACCTTTTTATTTTTTAATTTAATCATTTTCTTTTTCAACCATAATAAACTTTAGATTAGCATAAAAATGTTCCCTCCAAATTTCAACCTTATATATTTTTGCAAGATTTTTTTTTAGTGGAAATAAAATGCAAAGACTGATGTATACAAAATTTGAACCCAGACATTTGATGCCATTGATATATACCTTCTAAGCAAGTCATTTATTATTTTTATATTAAAAGAAGAAAAATGATATACACTAACCATGAATAAGATTGTTAAAATAAGGTGTATTTTTTTCGACTTATAAAAAATATTTGTTGTGCTTATTAAATTATTACATAAGTACAACATATTGTCGACTGATGCACCAAATAAGATGTATCTGTCGCAGCTCCCTCGTTATTGATCCCCATCTTTGACATTATTTTGATGCAGATACTTACGTACCTGCAGCCATTCAATTAATTAAAAAATCAGAGAAAGCCCAAAATATCAACTCGTTCAAATTTGACTTCCCTCCTCCTTCCTTCCTTCCTTCCTTCCTATAAAACTAGATGAGCACTACAACCTTCTCCCCTCAAGCACATTAACAACAACAACAAAAGCAGATCTAGAGAAACAAAAGAGAAAACGTCAAGTATCTGAATTTGAATTGTAATGGATTCATTGGGCCAAAAACCCCATGCAGTATGTGTGCCATACCCAGCACAGGGTCACATAAACCCGATGCTTAAGCTAGCCAAGATCCTCCACTCTAGAGGCTTCCACATCACCTTCGTCAACAACGAGTACAACCACAACCGCCTCTTACGCTCTCGGGGCCCCGCCGCCCTCGACGGCCTCCCCTCCTTCCGGTTCGAGACCATCACCGACGGCCTCCCGCTGGTCGATGCCGATGCCACGCAGGACATCCCGGAGCTCTGCGTCTCCACCGAGCGCAACTCGCTGCAGCCCTTCAAGGAGCTCCTCCACCGCCTTAATAACGCCGGCGGTGGAGTGCCACCCGTCAGCTGCATCGTGTCTGACGGCGCCATGTTTTTCACGCTCGATGCGGCTGAGGAGCTCGGCGTCCCTGAAGTGCTGCTTTGGACTGCTAGTGCTTGTGGGTTCTTAGGATATGCTCAGTTTGAGAGGCTCGTTGAGCGCGGACTCGCTCCATTCAAAGGTATTTTCATTGCTTTTTTTGATTGAATTATTTAAGGTTTATAATCGTTATCTATCAATTTATATATCATATTCCTAGGAGCATATACTCTCACGAGCCACATCATCAAATATATATTAAAAAATTAATATATGATGAATACACACGTAAAAAATATATATACGTAGATAATGAGAGCATGTGCTCACAGGAGCACATAACAAATTGCCGTTATCTATCCAGTGGAGTAATAAGGATTGTCTAATTTGGGCTGTAAAGAGACAGTATTAAGGCCAAAATTAATGTTTATGGGCCAGTAGACTATCTAAGAACATGATATGTCGAATCATAATATTGTACCTTTACCAACAAGGATTGGAACCTAGTCCATAATAGAAAGGGGGGGAAAAAATCAGAAGGGGTTCTAGGAAATTTAGCCCCCCAAAAAAAAAAAAATCAAAATGAGCACAGTCCTGATAAGGAATATGCTTTTATTTCCGCTATCAACTGGAAAGATGCATTGTCGGGTAATCTATATATAGGGACAAACACTGACCAACGAACCTCTAGCCCAATTAAGCATCTTCTTTAGAAAAAGAAAAAGACTTTCACCATTTTGCATATGATTTTGTATCCTTCTCCTAGAAAATTGTCTCAAGTCATTTTCTTAAACCATTACATACTCCCTTGGTGCAACCAACAACATACTAGCCAGCATAATTATTAGACATAAATGGGATCAATTTTTTTACTTTTTTAACTGAAAAGAGGATAAAGATGGATATAAATAAATGAAAAGCATTAACAATTAATACTTGATTTATCATTCTTAAATTTTATAGAGAGCTTAAGAAACTTGAATTAATACCATCACTCGAGAGGAATAATTTTTTAAAAACATTCATAAATAAATGGGAGTTCCATATGTGTATAGGTCACCATCGCTTGCATGTGCAAGTCAATCGAGAGGAATACCGTTTAGTTCCTTAGAGCACCTCCAGCGAGGTATTCTTTTTGGCTCGTCCGCCTCGGTACAAGAGTCGAGCCGCTTGCTACTCTTGCACCAGCATGAGCCCGCGAGCGGCTCGTGGCCGTCAGCCGGCTCATGCCCTTTTTCTCTTGCTTTTTTGTTTTTTTAAATTTTAATTAGTTTTTCTTTTTTTGGGATATTAAAAAAGAAGATTGTGTATTGTGGAGTGAGTCTATGAGTATTATTTTATTTGGTAAGCCAAAATCGTAAGCCTTGCATTGAATAGAAAGATAATTGTAAAATAAAAAGTTGGCTCACAAACTGATGTGATAGAAATAGGCCTCGCTGGTTAGCCAAAAAATGAATTCATCACTGACAATGCTCTTATTTATCGGTGTGGAAGTCTAACACAAACATGGCAGAGGAAAAAGTATTTTTTAAGTTCTTTTGGATACCTACGTAAGAACATTGTTTATTTGTTTTATTCGGAACGGTTGCATCTGCTGAACGTTAATAGTTTACAAGTATATCTTCCTAAGGTTGCGTGTGCTTTGGCGATCTTGCTTTGTATATTGTCCATTATTTGTGCGTAGGGGGTGGCCATGTGGGTATAAATTGGTTGGGTACGACGTAAATTATAAAGAACTCATTAGTTTATGTTGATTTGTTTCCTCCTCCTCCTCCTTCCCTATTATTATTATTATTATTATTATTATTATTATTATTATTGTAACTGACTTTTGTTAATTAAATTTTATGAGCTTTGACCTTAAATATAACAGGTTAACATTTTGGCCAGCTTAACAAAAAAATAAAAAATCGATCACGTAATGTCGTGCATATCTAGAAGTTGTTTCAGAATAACAAGAAATCATTACCAAGAGTACTTCAAAAGAACAATTCAAGTACTATCTCCATTTTATAAAGAGTCAATTTTTTTTTTTCCCCATAAATGTCTCAAAACATATCATCGAAATTTGTTATAATCGTGGGGTCGAGAAAAATACCCAAAGGTTGTAGTTAGGTTTATCACTTTTAATTTGGTATGGGTACTCAATATGCCTATACCTACATCCAGTACCAGAAAGAGTAGTCCAAATAATTAGGGGTCCCTATCAATGAACGTATAATGTCCCGATAACACACCAATTTTAATTTGGGGCTCAGTTCTGTGTCAACATCCCCCCCCCCCAAAAAAGAAAAAAAAGAGTCGTGCAAGGCATTTGCTACTTCTCCTACGATTTTGAAATCAACACATTTGTGTGGCCTTTGGTGCAGATACAAGCTTCTTAACAAATGGAGAACTTGACGCAGTCTTAGATTGGATTCCCGGCATGAAAGGCATTCGCATGAAGGACATCCCAAGTTTTATTAGGACTACCGATCCTAATGATCTCATGTTTGGTTACATCCAAAGATTGATCCGTAATTCCAAACGAGCTTCCGCTATCCTTTTCAACTCGTTTGACGCCTTAGAGGACGATGTCTTTGAATCTTTATCACCCAACTTCCCGCCCCTCTATACCCTTGGACCGTTACAATTACTCCTTGACCCCATTATGGCTAAGGATGACGAGACCAAATCAATTGGTTCGTCGAATCTTTGGATAGAAGATCCACATTGCCTTGGTTGGCTCGATTCGTATGGACCTGGTTCTGTCGTGTATGTCAACTTTGGGAGCATCACTGTCATGACGAATGACCAATTGGTGGAATTTGCATGGGGACTTGCGAATAGTGAGCAACCCTTTTTGTGGATCATTCGGCCTGATCTGGTCTCCGGGGATTCAGCAGTCCTTCCTCCCGAGTTCTTAGAGGAGACCAAAGGCAGGGGACTTCTTGCTTCCTGGTGTAATCAAGAGCAAGTGCTAGCCCACCCGGCCATTGGTGGGTTTTTGACTCATTGCGGATGGAACTCGACTATAGAGAGTATCTGTAATGGGGTGCCCTTAATATGCTGGCCTTTCTTCGCGGAGCAACAGACCAATTGTTGGTATAGTTGTACGAAATGGGGGATCGGAATGGAGATCGATACCAATGTGAGGAGAAGTGAAGTGGAGAGGCAAGTGAGAGAGCTCATGGTTGGAGAGGTAGGAAAAGAGATGAAGAGAAAGGCAATGGAGTGGAAGGGCTTGGCTCAAGAGGCAGCCACTTCGTCTTCTTACATCAACATGGATAATCTCGTGACCCAAGTACTTTGTACCAAATAAATTCAGGATGCATTAATTACTTGATTTGAATCATGATTATTGCCGTTAATTCGAAGATCACTTTGGTTGATGTATGATATGTTATGTACGTGTGCTATGCCCAGTGTTATCTTATTGATCAATCTGTCCATGATTTTTCATCTTTATTCATAACTTTATACCCAATATCAGTCAATTGGATTTGAAAGAATTAGAAGAATATTTTTATTTACCCCCTTTTTTTGTTAAGAAAGGTAAGAATAACAATTTAGGATGCTCTTCTTTCAAGGGCTCGTCCTAAATTATCCTCAAAGAGGACATGACAAAGGTCCCGAGAAGAAACCACATTCCACACATTTGTGGAATGAATTGACAGACCAAACTTAGCCAGCCAGTCGGTTGCACTGTTATCCTACCTAAAATGTGATTAATAATAACATTTTTGAAGTTATCTAAGAAGGTGGTGATATCTTGAACGAGTACTTGGATTTTTCATGGAACTTGAATTTTCCTTTGCACTACTTGGATGAGAATGCGATTGTCTCCTTTAATATGAATATCAGTAAATCCTGCTTATATAGATGCTTTGATTCCATTTCGTATGGCTGTTGCTTCTGTAACTAATATTGATGCTGCTCCTAAGTTAAATGCTACCGCTTGTATGAATCACCCTTTTCAATCGCAGAAGAGAAATCCTCCTGCTGTAACTAATACTTGAATTTTCCTTTGAATGGTATGAAATATGTGGTGTTGTACTGACATTTTTATTTACCCATGTGTGACCTATAGATAGATATTATTTGAACTTTTTAATTTTTAGATTCGTTAATTGACCTCCCTTAAGTTTAATATTTTCATATAATCTTGTACTTATACAAATTAAAAGGACAATTCTAATTCTGATTATCTTGGTCTTTGATCCTTAGCTATTTTAATTGAAACTGAATTATAGTCAATTCATAGAATGTACGTAGAGTTCTTTTAATAGAGGTGTTTTCTTCCTTCATAAAGCTCAAACCAAGTGTTCAACTTCAAAGAAAACAAATATTATGTATTTTAAATTAACTACATCGTTCAGTAATGCTGATTTTCATATATACAGCAGCTCCTGTACCTCGTTTCCATAGCTGCTTGTGGGAGAGGATGCGCTTATCAGATTTTTTTTTTTTTTTTTTTTTGGGGGGGGGGGGTTTTTTTTTTTTGGGGGGGGGGGGGGAAAGACGTACCTATATTTTAAAAAAAGAATTCCTTTTTTGTTTTTTTGGGAACTGGAGCACTCTAACTATATAAGCTTCATTTTTTATAGCTAATGGAAAACATGATGTATGGGTTATTTGTGGAGGTCTTGGATTAAGGTTCCGAACCATTAGATGGCTCACTTTTTAGCACTTATATGGCTTATGAATGGTATGAAATGTGTGGTGTTGCACTGACATTTATGGCAAGTACATATCCCTAAGTAGTACTCAACTATCGAATTTTTTTTTTTTCCAAGCTAGCATTGAGTTATTATTTTTTTCTACACTAGCAGTAAATTAACAATATTTTTCTAATGTAATACTAAGTGACCTATTAACCTAGAATAATAAGTAATTTATGTTTTTTATTAATAATAATAATAATAATAATAATAATAATAATAATAATAATAATAACCCACCCGAATCCCCTATTGCTACTACCCGATCACCACAACCCCTTAATCATTATTATTGTTGTTGTTGTTGTTATTATTATTATTATTATTATTATTAAAGTATAAAACACAAGTTATCTGCTATCCTAGGTTAAAAGGTCACCTTGTGTTACTTTGGAAAACTATTGTAAATTTAGTCCTACTAGGGAAAAAAAAAAAAATAACTCAAGGTTAATTTGGAAAAAAATTAATAATTGAGTGCTACTTAGGGCTATGAACTCCATTTATGGCATCTTACATTGGCTGTATTTTGTTTGTTAGTAAGTAAAGCCTATATCATACTCCTGAGATCATATACTCTCATAAGTCACATTAGCGCCATATATTAAAAAGTGTCTATATGACAAATACACGTTAGAAAAAATATGTGTACTTGATAAGTAAGAGTACATACTCTCAGGTGTATGATATATATTGCCGTTAGTAAGACCCTTGCTTCATCTACGTTATTACTCTCCTAACTTTTATTGTTTGAGTTGTAGATTGCTCTGAGCTAAATTAGTATTATGTCGTTGCATGCTTTTTAAGGTACGTACAACTCTTAGTGCTCTTCTTTAGTTCATTGTAATTAATGTTTTTAGATAATTATATCATATGTCTGTTACCTTTGTTTGTCAAACAATTTTCAACTTCTGAAATATTTTCTGAAGACTTTTTATGCGAACCTATTGGAATCAATCTATTTACAGGCAGTTTTATATATAATATATATATATATATATATATATATATATATATATATATATATATATATATATATATATATATATATATATATATATATATATATATATATATATATATATATATATAGCTAAAACTATCTACAATTAGATCTCTCTAAACACTGTAAAAGCGAGAATCACACTAGAAAATATTGTAGCAGTATATAAGCTGCATTTTAAAAATTTCATAGGATATTCTATTAAACCTGCAACTGCCGTGTATATGGCTTGAGTAGGGAAGTAGCAAATTGACTAGATATATTATTAATACTCATAATTCGAAGCGATTACCGTCGCTCTTTAACATGCAACTCTCCCCCCTCCCCATGCCACTCAAAATCAGCATAATGCAGAATTTTTAACCAAAATTATATATTATGAAATCCGTATCTGAATTTTTAATGTTCAAACTTAGTTGTCCGAATGTTTTTTTAGCAAAGATTTTTAGAGAATTTGGGCAAAAATTACTTAAACTAAGTTATTCGATGTTAAAATCTGATTATCCGATGGTCCAAATTTAATCTGTTCTAATTCGAATTGGCTCATAAAATTCTCACAATCCATACCTCGATGCTCAAACCTTATTTTTTTTATTATTTTAAATTCGGACCCATTTTTCCGGAATCGACAAATCCAAATAATTGCATCAGGCGGATTTTGCTGTGCCTGATACGAAGTTAGTTTGTCGCTTTGCACATTTATAGTTCTTGAGCTAAAAATTCTTATTTATTTGAGCATATTCTTTATTAATAAAGTAATAAATATATATCTTACTAGAAGACATAATTTAAGTGTGAACGGACTCAACGGAGAGGAAGGGCTTGGCTCAAGAGGCTGCCACTTCTTGTTGCATGGACCTGGATAATCTCATTTCCAAAGTACTTTGTCGTAGCTAATAGTGGCTATTCCTTATTGAAATTTGGGGTTCACCAACAATGTCTTTAAATTCAGATCATATGATTTGCTGGTTACGTTATGGCCGAATTATCACTGTCTTTCCATAACTTCAATTCATCAGCTCCATTGGACTGTCCCAAGTTCAAACATTTAATAAAGGGTGTTGGGTTTCGTGGCCCAAAAACCAAGAATCGGCATGGTGGGGCCGTGCTAGACGACACGGACGTGTCAGGCCGAAGAAGTGGAATGTCGAAGGAGGGCAGAAAAACGGCACTGGGGTGCCGTGCTACGCTCGAGGGCGGGTTTGTCCTGGCGGCTAGGGTTTGCTTCGGCGTGCAACTTCTAGACCCTATATATAGAGACTTTGTCTAGGACCTAAAATAACTCCCGAACTCCTGAATCCCTGAATCCCTAAACACATTGAGAGGTGGAGATACTTTGAGAGAGATTACAAGAGAGATTGTAATTCTGCTGTGGGATCAAATCACTTGTTGTGATTGTGATCGTTTTGTACTCTTCCTGCTCACATAGTGGATTGATTGTGCTCGTCGCCGTCCGTAGTTTTTTCCCGCATTGGGTTTCCACATAAATATTGGGTCGTTGCGTTGTTCTTGTTATCGTTCTTTAACTGTTTCTGAATATCTGTTTCATCCTATCGCTTCTGCTATTAGTTGCTCTAATTTCCTAACAAAGGGAATCTTAAATAATATGATTTTACAAGAGCTTATGCACTAAAAAAACATTTGATAGATAGAGGATTCTCAATGTAATTAATCCCCGCTCCTCATTAAATCTACAACCATCCTATATATTCGATTATAAAGACCCAACATTATGAAAATCTTTTCTATTTTAATTGTTTTTCTTGTGCCCCCACACACCCCTCTTCCTTCGTACCATCTCAAAAATAATCATATGAGCTTAATTTGTCCTTGATCATCAAGTTGCAAGTCTTAATCATTTTGTTTGAGATATCGACATATATACGACTTTTCAAAGTGAACGAAACTTTTGTCTATTTTGTTGTTTGATAAGAGTACCAGACTAAAAGGATACATAGAGGATTGAATACCCGCAATTATTGGGAAGGAGATAAGCTTTTGTCTTAATTCTTCAACAATTCTATCTCACTTAGAAAAGTTAGTGTTAACATCAAATTAACTAGTCCAATCACTCGAAAAGAAGGATGAAGAGGTAGGATGACATCCAAATTTCATATTAATTACAATTAAAACATGCAAACGTTAAACTCTAGAAAAATATGATATTTGTTAACGAAGCTTGGTCGTAACTAATATAATCTTGCCTGAACTTTCTACTTATGAATTAGTTCTTTAATTGTCTACTTTATATCTCTCAGGGACCCTCCCCCCCAAAAAAAACCCGAATGATGTCTACAAAATGCATCAAGACCCAGCCTGATCTCAAAGAGAAGTAGTTTGCTTGGATCTCTTTTCATGATAAAACGAACAAGTGCATGAGGTTAGCAGTAACAGTAGAAAATTAACTGAAATTAAATTCAAATTCATTGTCCAAATAGTTTTTCCACCGAAAAAAGAAAAAATGGAGAATACAAAATAAAAGGTAGGGAAAAACAGACAAAATTATACATTTGCATTTCACTCACAACAAATTCTGCGGTGTCCAAATAGTTTTAATTTGCAGTATTTACTACGAAATGAAATCGAAAGCGATTGAATCGATACCCTTTTAAGAATCATGAATCATGATTGAAACGATTTCATTGATTGAGTTCATGTTCCAAAAGGTGCAGAATGTTGATAACTGTGCCCCGTACAATCAACGAGCCGGTGTCAGTGGAATGGTTAAAGCATTAGCTGGTGTTATATTCTTGTTTGAAGTGGCAGATATGATTGATCATTGATCTCTTATCCCTTGCACATGCAGTGTTAGTGTAGGCTGCAATTTGGCAACATAAGATTTGCCAGGCTCTTGACTGATCGACTTCAATTCGATATTGATGTTATGCTTCAATTAATTGAACATATCCAATCTTCGGCTAAAGACGTTGAATGATTGACAATATTTTTCATAGCACATGCCTTCCAAAATAAATCTAACCCACACAAAATTGCTACCAAAAGCTTAAGAGTTAAGGTTGAGTCTAAGGAGATCATTAACACAATAAACTAAGACTCAATCTATATAGGTTCAAAAGTATGTGTAAACGTAAATTTCGCGTCTAAAATTAATTAGACAAGAAATTCGGCAACAAATTGAATTTTTGTATTGATGTAGTGTGTAGGTACAATCTCTGAATTTGATACAATAAAATGATCCTCTGATTCGATCTCCTAATGACTTGAGTATTTCGAGAGCTTGATACTTGATCTCGGTTGATGCAAGTCAGTTGAAGAACTTTGAAGGTCGTTCTTGATTTTGATCCGCAAGTGGCTGATTATGGTTTCTGAAGATCTGCAAGTCTTGATCCTTCTCGCTTGGTAGTTGGATGCTCCTTACTGTCTGAACTCTGAATTCTGCCAATGCTGAATGTTGAATGTTGTTGGATAGATTAATCGATGCGAGGGCGAGGTTGCTTGATCTCGATCGATAAAATGGATGAAGAACTCTGAAGTAGGCTTCAATTTGATGTTGCAGAAGATGTTGAGCTAGCTGACTTTGATCCTTGTTACTTGATAGTTGGATGTTGTCTGCAGTCTGAGCTCTGAAACCTATAGGATGTTGAATGTTGACCTCCCCCTTTAAAATAAGGGGGGAGGACCCCTATTTATAGGCTCTGCCGGTTAGGGTTAGAACCGAGTTTTGGGCCTTGGCTCAGTAATTACTTTCTTATTTTTAAATAAAGAAAATAATTACTAATTTCTGCATCATCGATGACACATGGCGACTTTTGATTGGCTGCACTTAATTTTGACCAAGCGGGTCCACCAAAGTCAACATGACACGTGGTACTTTATGGTTGGTCCATTTTTTACATATAACATCATCTGATTCGCCATAGAATTTTTGCCTTCTACAGTATGCTAGGTCCATAAAAATATTATACTACATAAAATAGACAAATGATACAAAAATTTCATATAGGTACCACCACCTTGTATATAATTACACTCGACATTATTTATTATCATCAAAATAAATATGTCATTCCTTCGGTTAATGGATACTATACACAAAGTGTATGTATTGTGCTCTAGGTTTGATCTTAGCAGATGGGTCATTCGGTTGGGGCACTAGTCGGATTAAGTATATGTCTAATTAGGTTTCGAGTCAACTAGTATTTCGGGCTTGTTCGACTTGGGTTGGGTGATTTTCTGGTCCAGTCAACTTTGTGTCAACCAATGTTCAATCTAATAAGCCTATTAGGAAGTTTCAGGTCGAGTACGGTGTAATTTGGGCCATCTCGAATTTTGGGTCCACTTTCAAGTGAGGGTCTTTTGGATGTCAGGCTGAATAAGAGTTTAGATAAACCTATCAATTCGGGCGGTCAGGTTAAATACGAGTCGGGTGTATTCGGGTTCGGGCAAAACATGGGTCGGGTGTATTTTGAGTTCGGGTAAAATACGGGCAGGTGTATTTCGGTTTTACGGGTTTCAGATCAACCCAATGGGCTTAGAGCGCCTTTTCTGTGAGTTATTTTTCTTTTTTCAAATGAAAAATTCTGCATATTTATTACTCAAAATTGTCAGCACTTAATGAAAAGTATAATAATTGTAATTTCTCAAAATAATATTAAAAATATTCAAGCTTTTTATTATAATATACGAATATATTGTGTGGGTGGGCAACGAATCACGACCCACTTGGCTTTAGTTAGATCAACCTGTACATTGAAAGAAGGTCAATAGCGGGTCAGCCATTTATAGGGTAGTCTGTCTAGAACATTTTAATAGGTTGTAGTAGTTTGACTACTAATAACCTATTTAATAATTAAATATTTTTATTAACTAACCTATCAATGTCTAATCAGGTAAAACTCTATTAATGGGTCGACCCCAATATGAATACGGCTGGCTGTTTTTCTACCACTAGCGTCATATAGGGCTGTCAAAAGTTGACCCGACACGATTACCGACCCGAACCGAACACGAAATTAAGCGAGTTTGGGTAAAGATTTTCAACCCGTTTAACTAAATGGGTTGACACGATTAACCCGTTTAATTAAACGGGTTAAGTTCAAGTTGAAATTTTCGACACGAAAAAATACCTATTTAACCCGTTTAAATAAACGGGTTAAATAGGTCAACCTGTTTACCTGTTTACAGTAACCCATTTAACCTATTTATCAATATATAATTATGTGTAGTTTTTTTGAACATTTTTGGGGGCCATTGAAATTTTAATTTTCAGATTTTTGGCCGGGGAGTTCAAATTTTATATTTTTCACATTTTTAATTCCTAAGCCCATAAAGCCCACCCTATCAAGTGAAAACCCTAGATATAAAAGGTTTCTTGCCTTCTTCAGTTCTTCATTCGCAATACCACTCTTCCACACAGAGTTAGAGCTTGCTTGAGTTGCTTCAGCCTTCAGTCGCCCCTCTCATCTCCTCTCTACTGATTCAATCTCCCCATCTCCTCTCCACTCCCCTCGTCTCATCTCCTCACTACTGATCTCCAGGACTTACTGATATAAAAAGCCTCTTGCCTTCTTCAGTTCTTCATTTGCAATACCACTCCTCCATACAGAGGTAGAACTCGCTTGAGTTGCTTCAGCCTTCAGTCGCCCCTCTCATCTCCTCTTTACTGATTCGATCTCCCCATCTCCTCTCCACTCCCCTCGTCCCATCTCCTCACTACTGATCTCTAGGACTTACTGATCTCCTTAGAAGCCTGTTTGTTGAGTAGTTGGTATACCAAGAATTCATGTAATCATGTATTGTTTACAAAGTGTCCAATTGCAGTCTTAGGCTCACACACATATTCATTTAAAGTTTGAAACTTAAGTAGGTTAAATAGGTTAAACAAGTAAGTGGTACCTCATTCTGACCCGTTTAACTTAAACGGGTTAAACAAGTCAGAATCAGGTTGACCCGTTTAAATGTTAAACGGTTTCAGGTTGGATTTTTCAACCCGTTTATTAAACAGGTCAGGTTCAGGTCGGGGGATTTTCAACCCGTTTAACTTCGACCCGAACACGAACCCGACCCGACCTGACCTATTTGACAGCCCTAGCGTCATAGTTCAAGAATAACTAGAATGAAAGTCAAATAAAATTGAATAAAAGAAGCACAAGATGTTATCTTACAGTTATAACATCAAAAATTAAATTATTACAAATTAATTTATTTAAAAAATAATTAGACATATTTGTTTAATATAATAGTATGGCTTGAGCATCTTTAATACTTATCTTCTTTTAAATTAATTTTTTTTAAAAGATTAGATAGTTATTTCATGCAGTTTTATACGAATTTTTACTGTTTTTTCATTTAAAATTGTGTACGATGTTATTTTTAGACTATGGAGAAGAAAAAATAATGTTATTATTGTTTAATTTGTAAATAGATACAATAATTATATATTGTATTTTTAAACTTTTCGATAAAATCACTAACCATTATTGTTAAAAGGGAAAAATTAAAGAAAATAAAAAACTACGGACATAATGTTCGGGTCAAACAGGCGGGTTCTAGTTCGAGTCGGGTTTGACCCCACTAATTTGTGGGTTTTTTGGGCTGGTTTATTTCGGATTCGGGTCGAGAAAATCGTGTTCAAAACCCAAAAGTTTCGGGCGGGTGAGGATCGAATTTATGTGTCAGGTCAATTTTTGCCAGGTCTAAGTTTTGAGCATTCAATTTGAATTTCGAATCTCGAGTTGGTCAGGTCATCTTGTCCATATAGACAACCGACACAGGCCTATGCACGATGTACCCATAGCCCAACGTTTATATCATACACTCAAGCGTTTGTACTCCTATATGACACATAAGTCATTATATATTTAAATATAAAATATATGACAAATACACCCTAAAAAATATATATATAAAATATATATGGAAGCATGTGTTCCCGGGTGTACATAATAATTTGCCGTCGTAGGCCCATATGCTCGCACCAAAAAACGATCTCATATATACGTTTCATGCGGGTGCTCCAACTGATGTTGGACATGTCGACTGTCCCGTCTTTAACTTGCACCAACCCCTGTTCTCGTCTTCTGCCCTACGCCAGTGGGCAGTGGCTAGGAGAAGGAAGAAACAAAGTGAAATGAATACGACTGATTTAATTTATTTTATCATATGATTGGTAAAATTTCTATCAGTTGTTACTAGATATTTAAATTCAAATTGAATAAGCCTCATATCAGTGTTTGCGCTTCACGGTGTTTGCGTTTCGTTTGCGCCAAAACAGAACAAAAAAATCTACATCAAATTATCAATCTCAACTGTTTATGGAACACTGTAGTCTTTTATCTTTTAAAATCAAAACAAGTATGGGTTCCTTAGGTATTTCATTGTACTAGATATTTCATGTTGATACTAGAATATCAACCCATGAACACTGTATAATTTGCAGGCTTCTATATATACGTCGATCCCAAACTGCCCAGTCAGCTCAATCGGTGTGCGCTCACACACATACACATAGGCGAGGTAGTGAAGCTAGCTAGCTAGTCAGAAGCGAAATGGGTTCCTTAGGAGAAGAGATGAGAGCGGCTAAACCTAGTCCTAGACCACACGCAGTGTGCGTCCCTTACCCCGCCCAAGGTCACGTAGGGCCAATGCTAAAGCTAGCCAAGCTCTTGCACTCCATAGGCTTCCACATAACCTTTATCAACAACGAGCACAACCACCGCCGGTTCCTCCGTTCGAGGGGGCCACATGCCCTGGACGGCCTCCCTTCCTTCCGGTTCGAGGCCATCCCGGATGGGCTTGCTCCATCCGACCCCGATGCCACCCAAGACGTCCCCTCTCTCTCGCACGCGATCATGAACGACTTCCTTCAGCCATTCAAGAGGCTCCTCCTTAGGCTCAATAACTCAACCGGTTCGCCCCCGGTCACCCTCATCCTTTCGGATGCCGTCATGTATTTCACCCTTGATGCCGCCCAGCAGCTCGGTGGGATCCCTGTGGTTCTGTTTTGGACGGCCAGTGCTTGTGGTTTTCTTGGCTATTATCATTATCGTTCTCTTCTCAATACGGGAGTCCTTCCATTCAAAGGTATCATATACACCATCGCCCCCCCCCCCCCCCAAAAAAATCTTGATAACAAAACCTATGCAACTGTAATCATTGAATGAAGCTAAGGTATAATGATAGGTCATACCGTGTAAGCCCATAAGAATCCAAGCCTAAAGGCTTTATTGATCAAGCCTGAATTAAATTCAAAGCTTATCTCCGTTTGTTGAAGTTTCTATAATTAATGCAATTTCTAGTATCACACACTCTTACAAATAGCTTATCTCCGTTTCCAATATCTTTTTATAGTCCAATCATTTACCCATTATGTTTCATGAAACGCTTAGATGGGAGTCTCACCAGAAAACAACTCTGTAGACCATAATTAATGGGGTTTGGTGTGGATTCTAGAGATATTACAAACAATTTCATTCACTGTTACTCATAGATGATGGAGACATGAACGACGGAGAGAGACACATTTAACTTTAGCTAGTATTAATGTTCTAAATTTAACATCAAGTTTTTATATGAGACATATTTTTAAATTGTTTCTATGCTATCCACTTGATATTCGTTAGGCTTTAAAATGACCACTAGGATGTTTTTGTCTTTTAAGTATGGCCGACAAATTTATAGGTTTAACGATTGGCTTAATCGTAATTATTGATAATTTGGTGTTTCTAAGTTGTATAATATTCTGTTGTGTTGATTAATTTGAGTCAATATATTTCTTTGTGCCATTCCTTAAGACATATCTATCATAGCCTACAAATGGTAATGATAATGGTCCTACAACATTTCATTCATGGCCAACCACAAGGAGAAAGACAAATGAATTGATCAGATAAAGACATATTGTTTTGTTTTGAACAATGTTGCTGAAGGATGCATGAGGATACATAGATTGAGACTCTCTAAACAGTCAACATTTTCTATTGGAACAGATGCAAGCTACCAGAAAGATGGATCCATGGATGCAGTCGTTGAAGGGTTACCAAGCATGAATGGCATACAACTAAAATATCTTCCCAGTTTTCTCAGAACCACAAACATAGATGACACGATGATGAATTACTTGATGATCTCCACTGAAAGAGCTGCTCAATCTTCTGCACCAATCATTATCAACAGTTTTGATGCATTCGAGCGCGATGTACTCGAGGACATTTACAAGATTGTCATCCCTAGTCGGATATACACCATCGGACCCTTCCAATTCTTAGAGACAAAATATGCATCTTCACACAACACAGAGGATGTGAAGTCTTTGGGGAATAACCTATGGAAGCAGGACACAAAATGCCTCGAATGGCTCGATTCTAAACAGCCAAACTCTGTGATCTATGTGAGTTTTGGAAGCATAACAACAATGACAGATGAAAATCTAATCGAATTTGCATGGGGGCTTGCGAATAGCAACCATCCCTTTTTGTGGGTTGTCAGACCTGATGTTCTGTCTGGCACCACTGGAGGTATACCATTGGACTTTTTAGCTAAGACGAAAGACAGAGGTTTGATTGCTAGCTGGTGTGATCAAGAGAGAGTTTTGAGTCATCCATCAGTGGGTGTATTTTTGACTCATTGTGGGTGGAACTCGACTCTGGACACTATATGTGGTGGGGTGCCGGTGCTTTGTTGGCCGTTCTTTGCAGAACAGCAGACTAACTGCTGGTTTAGTTCAGGTAAGTGGGGAATAGGGATGGAGATTGATAACGAGGTGAGGCGAGAGAAGGTTGAGATGCAGGTCAAGGAGCTTATGGAAGAAGAAAAGGGGAAGCAGATGAAGGACAAGGCTATGGAGTGGAAGAAGTTAGCTGAAGAAGCCACTCAAAGCCCATTGGGTTCGTCGTACTTGAACTTTGACAAATTGATCAACCAAGTGCTTCTTCCTCAGAAACAACAGAATATTTGATCATAAAGAAATTATGCTGCTATGAAAATTGATTCAATTTCATGCTGTGTCTTTGAATAAGGTATTTCTTCAGATGTCAAATTGTAGTAATTAAGAGGCAATGGTACTCATTACTGATACAAGTCGGTAAGTAGTCTCTATTGGACGCTTATTAACAATTTGGCGTCATATTCATGTGAACATAGAAAATATACATTGAAAAAACCTGTACTTCTTATGGGTCGACATTAGTTCAACTTTGTTTAAGAATGAGCCAGGGAAAGTAGAATAACGAGAGGGACAATCATGCTTTTAGTCTTGTTATTGTGGATGTATAAGTATGACCGTGGTCTTAATGATAATTTCTTATGTAATGATAATTTCTTATATGCTCCTAAAATCACAAGCTCAAATTGCTCACGTAGATATATTTTATACGCGTTTATTTATTATATATTAATTTTTAATGTATATTTACTGATGTGACTCTTGGGAGTATACAGATCTTAATTGTTTCATCCTTAGGGACTCCCTTCCTTTAAAAAAAAAAAAAAAATTAATTACCTTTTTATCATTTTGATGGCAATTGGACTATCAGCTCTGCCAATATTTTCGTTTCCAATTGAGGCCATGGGCATAGCAGGAAAGCCCGTATTACGTCACAATTGCTAATTTTCTCATGGACCGAAAAAATCAATGTTCGCTCTAAAATAATTTACTAGATAAACAATGGACAACCATAATGTTATTTTCGTGAATCCTACACCTCTGTTTTGTTATTAGCCATTAAGTACAATGCTCATTGGCTCTAATTAATTCGGATAGATAAAAATTTTACGAGACATTGGATCGTAATCCAATAAAAACCTAATAAAGGAATTGATAGGTTCAACTAAGCTTTAGATTTGATAGGTACAATAATAAAGACATTCTAATGAATAAACCATATTGATGAAAAAATAATTATAAATAATTGAGGGAATCCAAACATTATGATTGCCTTACATGCATGACCTATGGTAAACATTTACCCTTCATCAAATAGACTAACACTTAGATATAATATGAATATGGGCCAATTTTTTAATAAAAGCTTGCATATTTTTGAAATTTAAAAGTACTTTATTTAGCACTGAAGAATATTTGAGACATTAGAGGATTATCAATTTAATCCTCTTCCACTCCTAATTAAATCTATAAATCATTGCATAGATTTGCGTAGCTAAATTCAAGTCTATAAAGTCCTCCCCTCTTCTTGTTCTTTTCTTCTCTTTTTTTTTTTTTTTTTGAGGAGAGGACCTAAACGTCATTCCCTCTATCATTTCAAGAATATGATATAAGCACTCATGTATCGAATATTCCCCTTTTGTATATATCTATTGATTTTGGTACGACCTTTAAATCAACCGATCAATCATAACTAATAACAACAACAAAAGAGAATAAGAGGACAAACCTTCCATGGACATATGCATGATTTTTCTATTGTACCAGCACTGATTGGAAGGAGACATGATGTATTTTTATTTCCTTCCTCCCTTCACATTCAAAGTAAAAGCCTGTAAATTAATATAATTATCCGCTATATTACCTTTATCTAAATATTTTACGATTCCTCTATGTAGTTTTAAGTTGGTTAATGGTTACTTCAGAATGATGGGCAAAAAAATGGGTGATAATTCACTATTGAAATCTGGAATTCTCACTAAAGGCTTCTAGAAGAGGGGAAAAAATCAATTTATACATTGAAAGTCTTAATTTATTATTAACAGGGGAAATATATATATATACACACACACACACACAAAATATTTCAATATTTATGATTAGCAAACAATTATGAACCTTTACTATTCAAATACAAATAACACCCTAATCGGATCAACCTCATTTGCGAAGACATATGATATGTTTAATTCTATAATTGTGAACAACTATGGATAAAAATGTGAACTATGGACAAAAATGTGATTTTACACAAGTAGTAACATCATTCAACTATTTAATTATATCATTTTTTTCCAATCTAGTGCATGATAATATAATTTTTAAGTTAAAATAAAATACTAAAAAAACATCTTGTAGCAATATATATATAGATAATTTTACGAGTCTAAATGCCCATATATCCAGTGCGTCAACATTTGTGGCGCAATATCCAAGCAGCCACAGTAGGGAAATAGCCCACTTGTTCTAAACGAGCGTTTGAATCAATTCCAACTTCTAAGTCCAATTATTTTATGTTTTATCGGATCTAATAGAAGGTTGATCCAATTCCAGCGAGTCCCAGGCGCCCAAAATTGAATCTAGGCCTGTTTTATGTCTTTGACATCTGTACTGGATTTCTCTGAATGGGTTTCCAATGGGATCGACCCTCTAACGCTCCCCCACCCACCCAAAAAGATCACATGAACTTAAGCAAGAAAAGGTGTCATAGTGACCCAGAAAGAAAACATATATGTCAATATCAATAGGCTCCTTCAATTGAATACATTACATTAGCCAAGCGTGTTTAGCTTTTGTGCTTGAATAATATTGAATGAAAAAGGCAAAAAAGATGAGAATAATTCACAAAGAATAATTATTTTGAAAGGGGGGCAAAAAAACAAACAAACAAAAAGAATAGATAACGAGTGTTTGAATTTGCAGAATGTAAATGTAGAAGTAGAAGTAGTAATTGATAGGGCCATAGCTGCATCCTTCTGTTGAATTGAAACTCCATCAATTAGGCACCTCACTGTGGCAGCTTTGGACCCAGAAAAATAGTTAAATAAAGTTGGTTAAGGGGGAAAAATATATATATTTTGGGGGGGTTGAGAAGGATGAATATTGTTAAAAAGATTAATTACACAATTGTAATTTAAACATCCTCTGATCGATCTTAAGAGCTTGTGCTTGTGGTTGGTCCCTCAGTACGAATCACAACAGCGTTTGTATCTCCAGAGGTGCTTTGCTGACCTTCTGATTCCCCTGTTCCTGATTTATTGTAACATTTGTTATACTTATGCATTAATTATGATCATTATAAGCTTTAAAAAAGAGAATTAAAATTTCACTTATAAATAAATCTTATCGAAATCGAGATGATTAAAGGTTAAAACTCTGAGAAATTGGGTAGATATTGATCATATGTATACTTAGTCAATGTGGAACCTGTATTCTGAGTCATGAAGATGGAGACAGGTATTAATTACTCCATCTAGTTTTCACCAAAATGACTGCAAATGGTTTCTAACTCAGTAGTCTGCAAAATTGCACTGTGGGCAGGCAGCATTGATGTGAAAGGCTACAAAGTTTAGTTTGCCAGTTCACAAACTGGAAGCGCCATTTTTTATCATTATTTAAATGAGCCACAAAGGATAGTATACTAAAATTGTAATATTAAGGGAAAGGAGAAATTAAACTTTGAACGCAATAATATAGCAGGATCTCGATTTTAAGTTTTGACTGAAGCCGCCATTCTTTAGTATTACTGAATTAATTATTTAGGTGTTGTGATTGTATATCAATCAGTACAAAATTAAGTGATAATACATAAGTATTAAGCAGGCGGTATTAGTTTCTTTTTTTAGTTTTTCTCGTTGTGCATAGCCAATTAGTGATTTTATAGACCTCATCTTGTATCTGGGTTCCATAGTTACGTACATGAAATTAAGTAAACCTTAATTTGCACCTCAAACTACGATTCAAGCTTGTTTTGATCAAAATGTGGCCTCCTTAATATAAGATCTCTAGGGCTTTTAGATAATGGAGAGAGAGAGAGAGAAGAATGAGGGTAGGAGAGCGAGGGACATAAAGGTATGGGTATCATAGTAACTAGTGATTGGCAAGACAGGAAGCGCACATGTTAATGCAGCCAATGTTAGACACAATGCAAAGCTAAAAAGAGAGGGCCGTACTTGGGTGTTTTGTTTGAATTGAAGCATGCAGCTAGCAAATATTGATGGCATCAATTCATGGCTTCGCTACTTACCAAAAAGTGAGGAGGGATCTCTTTGTCGCCATCAATTTCGGTTCTTTGGTCCCCTACCCCCCGGCCCCTAAGACTTGCTCACCACTCGCAACTTTCCTAGGGTTTGGTTTATGGTTTCACTCAAATTCGTTACCTAGGCCACACAAAGTACCATATAACACTAAGCTAAGTAGAAACTCGTACATATGGCCAACTATGATCTATATGTCTTGTGATCTCTTTCCTCTATACTCGTATAATATACCGTGGATAATTGTTATGTTTTATTTAACTGATTACAAATTTAAAATTTTGAATTCCTATGTAGTATGTACATAGGATCTATATATCCCAAATATTTGAAGTATCGATTGAAAATTGCATTGAATATTGTCCATGAAAGACAACCAATGTGCAAAATATAGTAGTTAATTGCATGATGTTGTGTTACATTGGTTCTTTCATTTATAAATTTAGGTCATCTGTTGGGATTAGAACTTCTACATTCTAATAGCCAACTTGTATTCGTGTTGTCTTTAGCCTAATTATAGATGTAACTTTGTGGTTTATTTGGACCAATTAATCACTAACAAAATTCTAGTTATTCAGCATGAATTAAGACAACTGAAAAAATTTAAACTCAAATAAAATTTTTAAAGGGTAGGACATATGAATTACCTGTAGTGGAAGAAGGGGGTTCGTGGCCGGTGGCAGTGGCGGAGGAGGGAGAAAGAGCAGGAGCGGTAGAGGCGAAAGGTGCAGCTGGCGCAGGATTAGGAAAAGGGGTGAAGGGGGCACCTTCCATCTGCGTAGGATAGTAAAGATAGGAGGGACCAGAGACACGATGCGCTGGGGTAGAAGAACCAAAACCTGCCCTGGAATTTGGCAAAGAATATCCATAATAATAGGGTCCTCCTCCTATAGACGAACTTGATGATGACCCACCATAGTATTGGCCGTAGTACTGTGGTTGTTGGAGTTGTGCTGCTGCTGGGTTGTATAGTCCCTGCCATGCATTTTCATTCATCACATCAGTCCTACTAATCACCTGAATCTATGACTATTTATCGTAAGAGGCAAGCAGTAAGAGTTGTAAGGAACAGTAAGATTTAGTAATAAATACTGAGGATCGTAAAGAGTTATAACAAGTAATGAGCAGATGTAAAAGAGCAGTGTTACGAGTGTAAGAAATTATCGGTATATAGGAGAAGCAAAATTGGCAAGAATAGGTAAAATTTGGTTGTAAGAAGTGGTAAAGAATAATATGTGCATGGGACGCTAACGCTCCCAAATGATGAAACAAATATACCTTGCAAGTTAAGTGTTTCTCACTACAAACGAATTGACAACCCCTAAGTAACATGTCACTTCTATTTACTAATTAAACAGGAGGCTAATTAGGAAGGGCACGAATATTGAAACACTTACTTGATAACCATAGGCCGTGTAAGGAGGATACCTGCATGCAAAATTAAAAAAAAAAGAAAAAGTCATTTACTAGCTAGCAAGTTCCTTAGCTGGTGAAGTGACCCAAATTGATTTCATTGATTTTCTTGTTTAGAAAAGAAACTACCTAAAACTAGAATTCCTACCATTCTTAGCTAAATTATGCAAAAAAACATCAGAAGAATTGAACCGCTGGGCCCTTTAGTGTTAACGTACTATAATGCCTAAATTATTAGTCAACGATGTTATAAAATGCTGAAATTGAAAATGCATTATGCGTAATATTTGAACAATGCATGCATGTATGTGCCTCGCTAGGCAAAGAATAAGATCGTCGATGCCAAAGAATAAGCTCAGGCTTTGAGAATCATGACTTTGTCACGACTAGAAATCAAACAACATAAACAATTGTTAATAAGAATTTGAGACAAATCTCTTTTAATTTGAGACAAATCTCTTTTTTCTCTTGAGGTAAGTTGGCCAACTCGTTAGAGGGGGAGGTGGACCACGCCTATTAAAAATCCTGCACATTTTCACTTTAGGGGAATTGTAAGTCGCAAAATTCAATCCCACGACCTCCAGTTTAGTGGGCCACTATCATGACAAGTGAACTATATGAGCTCTTCGACTGTGAAAAGACATATCATTGTACATATATTGAAAACAACACATCAAAAAACTTAAGCTATATATATATCAATCTCCTGTATCACTTGAGCGATGAATTTAATTTCAAGAGTATGCAGCTTTATATTTTCCTCAATTAATTTGCATTTTTGGAGAGGGGGGGGGGAATTTCACAACTATGAAACTCAAGGACGGAGAAGAAACACTAAGAAAGATCATGACAGCAAGTAAAAGTATTCACATTTAGACTGAAGTCGAACTATATATTGTACTCTTGTGACTTATAAGTATACAAGAAAGCATGCCAAGCCATGATAGCCCCTAGCTAGGGATTAGAGGAGGACCCTTTTTAAGATATTTTATAGAACTTGGTAATTGCATTACAAGTAATTTAACTTATAATTGCCCATAAATATAATTATGATTAATTTTGCTAATGTCCTTGGCTAGCTAATAAGAATTTGGATGAGGTCATTGCTCATGTTGGCTTACTATTTTTAATTTTTCGGTTTTTGTATGAGGACTTTGCAATTTATTTCACTACTAGCTAGTTGAATAGCAAATTATGAAATTGAAATAGGGCTTTATGTAGGTTAGTCATTTATATTTTATTTCATATCTATTATAAGGGGGCCCAGGGCATGCTGGCAAGACCAAATATAATTGAGAGGAGAGTAACCCAAAAACTTGTAAAAACTTTTACAGGGTGTCCCTAGATTATACTGCCAACATATATCAGTTGTGAGTTGTCCTCTTCAATATCACAACTCTTGTTAAAGATCCTAATTAAGATTATTGCTAATTCATCGATTACCCATATGATTATAGACCACGAATTCTTTCTTTCCCGGCCCTGCTTAATTTATTCTTGATAATACTGCTCTTTTACATGTTAGTGGCATATATGTATTGAATTCAATCATTTATAGAAGCCAACTGTATGAAAACATATCGAGCAAATAAATAGTTTGCATCAAATGCGTTAACATTTAAATTTTCCCATTTTTCTCAACCGTTTGTATGGACCATTTTCTTTCATTACTCTCCTCCCTTCGTTTCCTCTTGTTCCCCCCTTCCCGGAAGGGGGAAAAGGGGGACATTATTGTCATTTTCAAAATTAATGATCAGATTAAAATTTTGGGAGGTACGTTACGTTGAAAGAAAATAGAAGATAATTTACAGAGCAGTAAGCAGATAAATAAGTTGAAAAGAATTGAAATGGTGAACGATGCTCAAATTAATGCTGGTACTAACCCGGCATAAGGGTGATAAAAGTAAGGTGATGGTAATGCCTGTTGTGGCGGCGTTGGAATGCCAGCGTACGATGATGATGATGACGATGACTGCCCTTGTGCTCCTACTCCTTGATGATCTCTATCTGCTAATATTTGTACATTCAAATCAATAATACATATATATACATGCCTATCTTTTTACATTTTTCACTTCTATTAACTAAGAAATTGAAGTAATTAAAATGCTAAATAGAATTAAAGAATTAATTAAGCTGACCTGATCTAGGAGGGGAAGGCCTAGGGCGGCCAAAAGAAGCAATGTTACAATTTGCTCGTCGACCATCTATGTATGGATTAGCATCTATACACGCCCTTTGAGCTGATGCCGGATCCCTAAATGTCACCTGCGATTTACATGTACATTTCATTTACATTTATTTATATTACATTATTGTGTTGCATTATTTCCATGGTCAACCACTATGTAGCACTTAAATACTCCTCTTCATTTCGGAGAATCATTCATTAGTTGACCCTTGGTATTCATCCAGTTGGCCATTCTTGTAACAATAAAAGTAAGTATGAACAATTGAGTTTAAGATTGTTTAATGATTCAGGTCCTCGGTTTTAATTAACCCTTAGTACTGAGACTTTAATTATTGTCATTTAGTTGGTTAATTAGTCTTTATAATATCAAATTTATGTGACAAATTGAAAGGTTATTTAGTGAACACAGGTTCTCAGTTTTAATCATTAGTTGGGATCGATCTTATCGGGATGTAATCAGTTAGCCTTTATAATATCAAATTTATATCATAACTCAAAATATCCGCCCCCCCCCAAAAAAAAATTGATAAATTGAAAATTCCCCGATTAATTAGAAGAATTATATGCACTCAGTGATGTCTAGAGGAAGGATTTCATGAATCTGTATTTATTGCGTAATTAAAGATGTTGTCGCTAAAAGAGGAGAATTGAAAAGGAAGAAGAAATGAACTTACAAAGCCATAGCCTTTGGACTTGCCAGTAATCTTATCAGAGATGATAACAGCTTCAAGGATCTCTCCAAATTGCTCGAAATAGGCCCGCATTTTCTCTGTGGGAGTCTCCCATGCTAACCCTCCCACAAACACCTTTGTGTAAGTCGTATCTCCAAAGGGTGATCGATACTCATGCTGCCTGTAATTTCCAGCCATTTTTTTTTTCCTTTTCTTTTCTCTATATATACCAATCACGAATAATAAAGCCCAATAATTATATGATGGATATATCAAGATCACTGATTAACACTAATACTGGCTTTTCCTCATCCAATTAGCTTGAAAATGACAGCCGGCCTCTATCTGAATGCGATTTATGTCGTGATCATCTATCACCCAACAAAGCCGCTTTCTCTCTAGCTTCCAACTTGATGAGCTTTTTCTTCAATGTGTATCAGCGTTTGGTTAATTATAATGAAGGAGAGAAGCAAAGAGAAATGCGACAACTGCAAACGCTGATTGGCTGTCGTATAAGAGAAGAAGAAGAGAGAGAAAAGCTAGGGAGGGGATTTTGTAAAATGTGAAGAGGAAGAGACAGAGAGAGGTGACGGCTGCTTGACTATGGAAATGAATAGACTGAGTCGCTGACGAGAGAGAGGGGATGATAATAATCGTATTGATGACTGTCATTTGGGCAAATGAATGATTTTATGATTTATTTATTATTCAAGAAGATTAATACTGGCTGGGTAGTAATAGTAGTAGTCGTCCCCTCGTCCTATGCCCATGTCTATGTCTATGTCTATGTCTGTCTTTTTGTTTGTGTTACATGTCCGTTTCTCTTTCCTTTTATCAATTTTTGCAGTTTCACTTACGCATATTTGGACTGTTCAACGCTAGCCAGCTACCCTACCTCCTAAATTGTAAGCTCCTTTACATGGTTTTGGTGTATGTTCTGTTCCTCTTTCCCCTTTCCCAATAAGAAAATTAATTAGTCATCATGAATCATCACCCAAAGGTAATAAACATTCCTTTTGATTGTCAACATAGTTTTTGAGGGCTTTTTTTATAATTAGGTGATGTCAAGTTCATAGTATAAGTGAATTAAAGTGTAAAAATTAATAGCTGGGAGGAACAGATCTCTAACCTTCTTAAAAGTTTTCCCAATCAATTACATCGATCTCTACTCTAAGGATCTACTAATGACTTACACTACGGGATCTTCTTTTCAATGTTGAGAAACAGTATTTCGCAATGGATAGTATTTAGTGGTTAGTGTTTAATAATATTTTAACAGTAGCTAGGAGCATTTAAGAACCTCACTTAACAATTACAAAATTCAGTTAACGTTGAAAGGAACATGCTCTAAAGGTTGACAGCAGAAATTGCAAAGGTGGTGGATCCAAGACCAGAAAAAAATTCAACCTTAATTCCTATCTCGCCGCTTTTAAGCTTGCTACTTTTAATTTAATAAGTTTAATTTCAAATATTATCAAAATATTAAATTTATTTTACATTTATAACGCAAAAAGGTGGTATACCATTCAAAATAATATATTTTGAGCCATAGACTTGAGCCCTGGGCTATGATACCCCCCAAAAAAAAACCAAAAAAAAAAAAAAAAAAACTCCCCGCACGCATTGGCATTGTAGTTGGTTTGAGCTTAAGCATAATGGGAGCCTATTTTAGATTCTTACTTTTCGGCATAAAGATGCAATGATTAGTTTGAAGAATTCTATGGACTTCTCGCCTCACATCATGATCATGTCATGCTGTATATTTGCTTTTTGGAGCTAAAAATAAGGCCATGTTAATTTGCCGGTTTCATGCTATTAAAGGTCGTGGGTAAAGTAGGAGTTAGAAAATATCTCAATGTCATGTGCACATAACAAATTGTACAGGTTGAGGATGAGGATAAACAAAGAAAAAGTTTTAAAAAAAAGAAAGGTCGCGGGAAGAAATCCAGCTCATAGTCCCGAAAGAGTGATACGGACCCCACGTGTAGAGGTGCTGCCAGTTCAACCCAGTAGTACACTTGATTATTTATTTTCAATAAAAATAAGATAAAATAAAAAGTCCATGTACATAAGAATTTTTGGAGACCTTCAGAGCTGTCTTCCAGCTCAGTAAATGACCCTCTCAAATCATAGGCTGCCCCACATGTATAATTGTCATCTCTCTCTCTCTCTCTCTCTCTCTCTCCATCTACTGTGCCCAAACATTTTTCTACAAATAATATCCACGAGTGCTTGGCCTGAGTGGTCACACGCCGCCTTCCCACACTCCCTATCCGCGTTCGATTCGGGGACGCAAATTGTGTGCGGCGTGCGTAGGATTTTGTGGTTAAACTAACTTGGTTCATAAGCCAATTGTCTTAGGTTTTGTATCACTTACTCTTACCATGTCCCGATCAATTGAGTACCTTAAAGTAGGGGTTTAGAGGATTAGACCTGCTTATCAAAAAAAAAATTCTATAAATTATGACATAGGTTGGTGATTGTGTATTCAAGTTATTATATATGGTAATAATTTATTTAAATTTCTTAAAAATTGAATGCATTGATCTAATTTCTAACAAATAAAAAGGTAAAGTTCCCCCTTCAAGTCGTGTTTATTAGTTGCTTTTAGTTGATTTCATCTGATGATTAAAAAAATGAATCAAATTTATGTAATTTTTTAAAATTTTAATTAAGTCTATTTATAATGAGGTGAACACGTCTGAATTGAAATGACATAAAAAAAAAAGTTGAGGAGAACATGTCATCAATCCCCAAGTGTTACAGCCTTTTCCGCCCTCTCTGTCTCCGACTCTCCGTTCTCCTCATCTTTTTTTTTTTTTAAATGTATATTAAGCTTCCAATTTTCTCTAAAAAGATGAAGACCATGTTGGCTTTGACTTCAATAGAAATGGATTCAAAAGGGGCTTACTTTTTCAAGATGCATGCTTCATCAATTTGATAATGCATAGTGTTAGCTTTAATTTTTATTTAGCACAAGTTGCAAAAGATTATAGTAATTCATTGCTCACTTCCTTTCCAGATAAACAAGAAAGAAATAAAATGCCCTCACCTGCTTAAAAAGTGGGCTTTAACTGATTTTTAAACTGGTTTCTATTCTTTTCCTTATAATTAATAAATTATAAAGCCCAACCTTATAATTATCCCCTAAAAAGAAAATCAAAATAGCTTATTCTTCCACAACTATTATAAACCTGTATTGTGAGGGTTGTTTAGTAATCATCAATTTGAGTGAATTTTTGCCTAGATTGAGTGTTAAAAGCTTATTTGGTGGTTGAAATCAAGTTTCCTATGGAGACAACCCGTGCTCACCGATTCTATACCGTGCGCTTGCGGTAATTTTAACCCATCAGACTACTACTCCCTCATACTTCGTCTCAAGCACCAAGGCCCAGTTTTAATCAGCCCTGTTATAGACTGATGAGAACAACTAGTTTGTCTTGAATGACACCGTCTCACAATGAATGTTGTACGGTAGGTGAGTTTTGGGGCCAGGCTATGACATTGACGGATGGCCCAAGGTTAGAGGGCCATGATGACAAGGTAACCTTTGTAAGTGGTTAGGGACTTATGTGATGCTCCAACAATCTCAGGCCCAGGACAAGTGCAGTCCTCTATGTTTGGGTCAGACAATGCATCTAATGGAGGTCCACTCAAAAACGTTATTGAGTCTTTTGCTGGGCTTCCTAGAAAGCCCACGGAACGTAAATTTTGCCGAAATCGCAATCGGTACGCCTTTAGACCAGGAATTCAGAAAATCCTTGGTAGTTGATGCTCAAGTCGGAATTTTTTTTTGGTTTTTCTTTTTTTTTGGGGGGGGGGGGGGGGGAGGGGGCAGTTGATAAGCACTGGTTCTGAAAAATTAGTATCAGGCCCAAAATTAATAAATCAGGTTCCCATTATCAATAGATTTGAGAAAGACTTGCTGACACTGTAACACAATGGGAACTCAATGTAATATCACCTTATTTTGACCTAAAGTCTAAGTTTTTAGACAGTTTGATGTCAAAAACATGTCATTTGCTACTTTTTAAATGATCTAAATTGTTTCCATAATAAACACAATATTAACATGATTACTAAATGGTTCAACATTGACCAACCGATGTACCTACTGTAGTAATTAATATTATCGGTTTTTCAAAAATTTAAGAATTTAAATTAACGTTCAAGTTAGTAAAATGTCTCAAATTATAATAAATAATAGTTAACACTTTTCATGTACGATGAAATAATTAATTATCTTATAAAAGGCAATGCCGTCATGATTCATCGAAGGACTAATTGGTTTTGGTAGCCATTGCCATATGGCCACAAGATTTTTTTCAAAGCACCAAAGAATTAAAAAAAAAAAAAAACCAGCCACAGGATTCCCCCCCCCCCCCCCCCAACCAAAAGGTTTGGGCCGGGGCCTTAACTAGGCCAATACTATTATTTTGTCAACGGTAGGTGAAAATTGGTCTTCATCTACCTAAAACACGTTGATAATTGATCCTATGCTGTCAAATATGGGAAGTACTGTTTACTCATCATCTCGGGCATTTTGCTTGCAATTTAACAACAATTATTTGACATCATTGATCTTTGTGCCATACAATTTGTGCTGCATGCCGAGCCTAGCTTTGTCATCTCAATAATTTGTCCACCCATTATGATTCATATGTGATTTTTGCATTTTGGAAATTAGGACAGTGCTTATATCTACTAGGGTTGAACTGTGTCGGGTACCATGCTCAAAAAGTTAGAAACCGAAACTGAAACTGGTTAAACAAGTTCCTAATTTTTGGGAACTAGAACCGAAACATCAGGCTTCGGCTCCGATTCTAGGGTATCTGTCGCACCTAAATTTTGTCTGACTGCATTGCCAAAGAGTTGAAGGGAGAAAATCAATTTCCTATCTTTTCCAAAGAGTTGAAGAGAGAAAATCAATTTCCTGTCTTTTCAAAAAGAAAATCATTTTCTTCAATTGATGGGAAAATCATTTTCATTGGAAAACGGGTTTCTATTTTTATTTCCCCAAACAAACACTACCTTAAATTTTATGGATCACATATGGTTGAAATAAATCTAGTTGTATAAAACATTTTAATTTCTTATCTTCGTGCATGTGATCTCCATGGAAATTCATAATCTTGGTTTTTTCCGCTCTTCTCGCTCCTTTACCATCCTTCCTGCCCCCACACAAAAAAAAAGGAAAAAAAAAACAAAGGAAAAATATATAAAAAATATACTGTGTTCTTTTGAGCTTTGTTTCGGAAGAAACAATTTCATATTATAAATTATGGGACGTAAAGAAAAAGTTGAAATTAAATCACTGAAATAAAAACTGAGGCCGTGTCAAGTCTGGCAAAATTGAAAGTCTAAAATCATAAAAAATTCACTCACGAAACTATTTTGTACGTAAACTATTTAAATTTCTCTTTTATCAAGAGTGAGCAAGGTTCTTGGTATCCTAGAACAGACTGAACAGTAGAACCTATTCAAAACTGTTCAAACAATTCTGATTTCAGTTCCTTAAAAAAAGGAACTTGTCCAATCATTCTAATTCTAGTTCTAAACAAATATATCTGGAACCGGTTTGGAGAAAAGAAAATGAATAATTTTTGATTTTTTACCACCTTTGTTTTGTTTGTCTATTCATTTTTTATTTGATTTCTCCTATACAAAAATGATTCTCAACTAGTGATTTAATGCAATTTCAGTTAATTTTCTACTACTTATGAAAAATGAATCGTTATATTTTTCAAGCAACTAAGATAAAAAAAATTAAATTTAATAAATTAACTTTCTTTTTTTGTAATGATAAAAGATGAAGGGAGGAGAAAGATCACATATCCACTCTCCCACTCCAAATAGATAAGAAAATTAGTTTATTAAGAGCTAAAATTTCAATGTTAGGCTCAGCAGGAACATTGAAATCGGAACAGAAATTATAGTTGGAACTTGAAATTTTGATTCCGGTTTGAAAAAATTAGAAATCAATTTAACTGATTTCGATTCCCAATTTTTTACACGGATACCCAAAACCGCTGACTCTCACATTTTATTTCTATCATGTGAAACAAATCTAACATCCATGGGGATGTTTGGTAATAACAACTTTTTGGGGGAAAAAAAAAAAAAGAGAGCTGTTTAGAGGTGTTTTAGCTGTTTTGACCAAGTCAAATAGCTAAATGGGTATTTGGTAAACAGCTATTTAAAATAACTGTTAAGCCCAAACAGCTCTTTTTGAAAAGTCTATTTTATTAGCCTCTTCAAAAGAGCTTTTCGTAGAAATGACACATTTGTCAAAAACTTTAAATAAATTATATTATATGTTCTTACATTATATTTATAGAATATTATTTTATAAAATAGAAAGAGTATATAGTATTATAAAGTGCTTCTTAGTAGCATTCAAATCTAGTTAGATCTTGAGGTTCAACAGAAGTAGAGATTTTTTTTTTTTTAGGCAAAAAAAAACCATTGAAGTTGCATTATCTTTTTCATTGTTTGTATTTTTTTCTTAACCAAGTAATATACATTTTAGTGTAGATTTCCTAATTTCACTAGTATATTATATTACAATTATTTGGTTCTCTCACCGTGCACATTTATGAATGTAATATTTTGATATTTATACTTTAGATTATTCAATCTCCCTTCCGATTACCTTGACAATGAGCTTTGGATCGATGCGAAATAGTAACATTTGATACTACGTCTTGTATGAATTGAATCTAATGAAAGTAAAGTCATTATAAACAAAAAAAAATTAAAAATTAAAAAATAACGTTATAATACATTGGCATCATTTACATAAGAACAAATTGAAAAGAAATAAGATAGACGATGAATACAAGTTATGTAGACTTTAATAAGAAAGTAAAGTTTTATCAATGGAGTTTTTCTTCTATTTTTTTGTATGATCACAAATGAAGTTAATTTATACCTATGACACCAATTTAATTCTTTTTAGAAGGAAATTGACCAATAAATAAAAAAAATTATTCTATTAAGAAGTAATTTAGAGATAAGGATATAAATGAAATTTTGCCAAATATCTTTATTGGAAATAACTAATCTTACCAAACAGTTTTTCTATAAAGAGTTAATTCAAACAATTAATAGTTAACAACTAATACAAACAGCTAACAACTGTTTGCCCAAACAGGACCCATACAAACAGCTAGCAACTAATACAAATAGCTGTTTTCACAAAATTTTGTTTTTGTGGGTCTGTTGGATTCAGCCTCTCTACGGATAGAGATGTCAGTAGAGGTAAGGCTGTTTACATCTGGATCTCCCCAAACCCCGCGAAAGCGGGACCCCACACTGAGAGGTGGTGGTGGTGTTATTGTAACTAATACAAATAGCTAACGACTGACAGGATCCATATCTTTGGGATGCCATTCCTAATATACTTATTGTCACTTTCTCCAATGTACCGGTTCAAACGGTTGGTAAAAACATAATCTTGGTAGTGGAAATCTTGGTAGTGGAATAGGTACGACAAAGAGAGCTTTAAGTCAACACACTTATGAAGGGCATTTTACTCTTACTAGTATGGAGTCAAGAGAAGTGCTAACCGCTAACCCTCCCTACTGTTCTACAATAGCAGATTTGTTTACTTTGCTTGTAGACTAAACCAAAAGGTGGTATAGGTAAGTTTCAGCTCAATTCTCAAGTAATTTTGAAGTAAAAATTTTACTAATTCAACTAATTTCGCGATTAACCTGGCCATGCATAGTGTAAATGACATATAGCACAAATATAAATATCATCTATACTAAATCAATTAAGTTCAAATTCACACCTCGAATTTGTCCTTTAAAAAAAGTAAAAAGATCAGATGTAACATCATTATGCTTTAAATCAAGTCCAAATTCACACCTAATTGTCGGCTATTATATGGAAAAATAAGTAAATGATAGTTTCCTGTGTGTATATATATGTATATGAGAATGTATGTAAGTAATATCACTATAGGTTAATTTAAGTGATTTGACACTTATTTCCTTTACTCGTGTTCGAGTCTCATAAATGAAGAAAATAGATAATATAAGAACTTTATCCCTTATTGAATTAATAATAATTCCACTTCAATAAAATAAATGGCTCAAGACTCAAAAATAATAAAAAAATGCTCGAGAATGACGAGAACTTATCAAATGTGCATAGTTTACTCCAATCTATGCACAGTACATGGAAAGGTAATACTCTTTCTGTTGTCCAGATTAATGTAATCACCTGCTAATTCTCTCTCTCTCTCGCTCTCTCACACAGACATACAGATAGGAGCAGGCTTGGGCGGCTGAGAATGATCAGGTTGAAGCAACCAGGGCAGAATTATGCCACTTTTGTCTTATGTAAATTTGAACCCGTGATGCACATCGAATTCCCAATCACTGATACTGAATACTGCAGGACCAGATACACTGGTAGCCCATTGCACAAGATTACTATCGACGTCAAACAAAACCCAAAAAAACCATCATTGCTACAGAAAATTAATGACGTACAGACATTAGGTACATATCCAGATTTTATTTGGAGTAAGCATGTAGGGAGGATAATTTTACATAAAAAAGGAATTTTTTTTGGTAGTAAATCATAGATGAAATTATTTTATAATGACTTATATGCTATAAAATTTAAAAAAATAATAACTTATCATTTAAATGATGTCATAATAAATTACTGCAAAATTATCTCGTACTAAAATTTGTGTTTTTAGTAAAGATTAAAGAGGCCCAGGGTAGAACGCAAACATGGGCGCACGCTGCTGCACCTGCACCCTTGACATGGCAATCTGAGGTTCGCTGATAACATTGCGTGTATCATGTGGGGCCCTTCATCGTGCCTTCGGTCCCACTTCACCCTTGGCCTTACACCATGCAGGCCTACAATATTCTTTGAACTCTTTTTTTTTTTTTTTAAAAAAAAGAAATTGGCCTTATATCATGCAGAACTACAATATTTTTTTAACTCTTCTTTTTTTAAAATTTAATGAAGAACATCACGAAGGTAACTTGTAATTCATATGACCTTACATTTTCTTTTGAAGAAAATGATAAGTGGATCACTCTATTGGAACTCAATATTGAATTTACTTAAATAGGAATATTGTAGGGTTGGGGCAAATAAAGAAATCTTGATTAATTGTATTGTGAGTATTATTCATCACTAAAGAGAATCTTTCCTTTAAAATTTATGAATGATTCTTTGAAGAGATAATACTATTACTATTAGGATAAGACCTATTTATCTTTAAATGACCATATTTCTGTTGTTAAAATTTACGTACTTTACACTTAATTAATATGTCAATTTCTATATCATATTATTAAGAATATGCACTATTATAAACCATATAAGCACGTGCAAATAAAAAAGTTTTTAATATGTCAAATATAAGTTCATCAAACACTACACACAACTTCCTACAAGTATAATACGTCTCGGAGCAAGAATTACAGCAACTTGATTTATTGAAAAATAAAATTTGACAACATGATTTCCATGTATAAGTCTGCTAAATTGATTCCTCCATAAATATCATTATCAGTACTGATAATAAAATTTCACCTTGAAAAAAAACAAGAATTCACGTTAGGACCTTGGGCTGTGAGACAAACCCTTAAAACAAAGAGATTAAAAAAAAAGTCAATTTACAAAAAAGTAAGACGGAATTTACTAGCAGTAGCAACGTTATCGAGAAGTTAGTTTCCTTGGTAGACCGTGGAAAAGGTGGGTACTGATTCGATTGACTAAACTAGTCACAATAACAGTACTAAAAGTTAGTATTATTAGCGATAAAGGCAGCGCCAAATCCGGAAAGAGATTGTATAAGCAGGTGTCAAAACAACCTTAACTTTCAAGTCTCTGCTTCCCCCTCACAGATCTGCATGCCTTTATATTCTTCCAATCAACTCATCCCCCAAAACACTAGCTTCGAAGAAAAAACTTGAATCATTAGAGCTAATCCCCAAGCCCCACAGATAACCTATAAGTTCCCTATATGCGTCAGCGTTATGCATAGAGTCAGATGTTGCAGTTTTATCTTAACCTGTGCCTGATTCTAGACTGCATCTATGCGTGTTTAGGGTAAGATATAACAATGTCATCTTAAATTGCAGGGGGACTGATTCCGTTAAACGTGTTCCTGCTGGCTATACTGACATACAACATATCTATCTGGGTTTTGCTCAGTTTTAGCTGGGCAGTGTGAATGTTGATTTAATGAAGTCTGCTTTCATAAGAACATAAATATGTGCAGGACAGCAGGAGTAATATAATGGGCATTTATTGGCGAAGCATCTACTGTTAGTAATGGCAAAGGTGGAAGGGAATTATTGGCAGTAGTAGCATACATATATTGAGCTTTTCTTTTGTCTCTAGTTTCATCATTATAACGACTTCATTCATCCCCCAAAATGATTACTGCACTAAGGAATCAGATTATGCGCTCGCTATTTCAGGATACAATGAGGGAAGTGTGAGAGTGGGGAGAGAGATTCCACGCTGAGAAGACCAAGATTGCCAATTGCATCCCATTTCTCACTTCATTTCTGGGGGTTCAATTCATCTTCTCCCTTCAGTTTTGGTTTAAGTTCAACCCTCATCTCAGGTATGGAGGTTTAATCCATGTCTGTCTTCTTCTGTTAACCATTGATGTGACTGACATATAAGCTGTTGCCGTTGATTTGATTCATTCTTTAAATTCGTTTTTAAAATTGTTTTTGGGTTTTAGCAAAGTCCTGATTAATGGGCACTTAGTGAACTGAATTTCGAGTAAGAATGAATTGTTGGGTTAATAATGGGTTTATAGAAGATGTGATTGGATAGCTGAGCAATACCTCTTTTGCTTGAATTTCATGTGATTTTTCACTTGGAAACTTCGGTCTCATTTTAGTTTAGCTGATCTTCATTTCTAACAGCGACAGGTAGTGATAGATGGAATACATTTGAACTCAACTATGCATTGCATACCTTTTGAGTTTTCTCCTGATGCTTCCTATTGAAGAATGTCAGTCTTTGGCACCTGTGTAAACTTTTGTACTCATTCATGCATACTTCATTTCTATGTTCTGAGTTAACTCTGTTCTCACAAACAGCTTTCTAATCCTATTTCACAAAGTTTGAAGTATTTTTCGGGTTGGCTTTGTAGGATTATTGACAGTACAAAATGTCAAGGCCTCTGCAGAGGGGCATATCTGGTGAGCATAGGCGGTTTTCTGGTAGCAACCATGGCTCCTGGGACTCCCAGAACTACTCACAGGTTAACGATAAAAGAGACAAGGAAGAGACCCATCATAATCGTTCCCTTTCGGATCAGAGCTATTTATCAGTAAAACTTCCACTTCGATTACTTTCTCTGGATAACTCTTCTTCAAAGTTGGGGGTACATGAAAATGGCTTTGCAACTGAACTATTTAGCAGTGGTAGCCCAAGAAGTCGGCATAAGTTAACCTTGCTTCTTTTGAGGATCAGTTTACTTGTCATGGTAATTCTGGCCTTGATGGGTTCCTTTTGGTGGACAATTTCAATCACATCATCGTCGAGAATTCACATATATCATAGCTATAGAAGGCTGCAAGAGCAGCTAGTCTTAGATCTGAAAACCATTGGTCAGCTCTCTCAAGGACCGTCAAAGTGGAGAGAACTGGACTTCTGTTCTGAGGAGTATGAGAACTTTGTGCCTTGCTACAATGTTTCTGAAAACTCCGTGTTGGGTTACTCTGACCGTGATGTGTATGATCGTCACTGTGAGGACAATGTGAGACAGAATTGCTTAGTTTCGTCTCCAGTAAATTATAGGATTCCACTGAGGTGGCCTACAGGAAGAGATGTAATCTGGGTTGCAAATGTTAAGATTACAGCTGAAGAAGTGCTTTCTTCTGGAAGCTTAACCAAAAGGTGAATTAATTTAAAACTAACTAATTTTCAGGAGCCCTGGGTTCTATTCGGGATTCATGTTTCGTATCTTTTTAATTGTTCTCCCGTTGTCATCACAGGATGATGATGTTAGAGGAAGAGCAGATTTCATTCCGCTCTGATTCCCTGACATCTGATAGCATTGAGGACTACTCTCATCAAGTTGCAGAAATGATTGGGCTAAGAAGTGCTGCCAATTTGGTACAAGCGGGGGTATGTTACCTTGCTAGGTTGATATTATTGCTCCATCAAAAAATTCTATTCCATCTTTTTGCTTTCTATTTCGGGTTTCTGTTTCTCTGTGGTTGCTGTGCCTGTGCATAAGTTGCTGCTAGTACATTGTTTCTACATGTTTGTTTATGTTACCCCTAGTGTTATGCTAGTTTGTGTACTCTGTAGATTTTTCGCATATATACAATCAGTTTTCTGTTTGTCCCCTTACTTTGTTGTGAGTACCAGCTAAGCAGTATCAGACAGCAATGTATCCGCATAGTCATTAGAAATCGAAGTTGTTTAAGAAAGGTTTAAAGTGCTTTCCTTTTATTTGCTCCTTTCCATAAAATTGTGCACATCAACTAGATCCTGCAGAGTAATAAGCCATTGTACTTATAACTACTACAGTGCTAACCATAATTAAGAAGCTTCTCTTCCCCATACAGGTGAGGAATATCCTAGATATAGGATGTGGATATGGCACTTTTGGGGCGCATCTGTTCACAAATGGATTATTGACAATGTGTATTGCGCCCTATGAGGCTTCAGGTAGTCAGGTTCAACTCACACTTGAAAGAGGCCTTCCAGCGATGATTGGTTCCTTCACCGCTAGACAATTGCCATATCCATCTCTGTCTTATGATATGGTCCATTGTGCGCGATGTGGCATAGACTGGGATGAGAAAGGTACTAATTCCAAGTTATAGTTCATTTTCAATTGCAATATCGCACTGAAGAGATTCCTAGTACCCTAGACATGCCTTGGTGGGATGGAATTAGTGAGGAAGTGTGCTCACAGAGATGGTGATGGTATATTCTACATAATCATTGAGCATCAGTGATCGTGGATGAAAGATAACCTCCATTTCTTTGTAAAAGGCCTTACTTCTACACTGGATGACATTTGTTTTGCTGAGCTTGTGCTAAAACTTCCAGGGGACCATCAGCCGCATTTTGTTTCTTTTGTAACTTAAGATGTCAAGTGGGTTGATGGTAAAATATTCATTGTTGCAGATGGCTCGTACTTAGTTGAGGTTGATAGAGTCTTGCGACCTGGTGGATATCTTGTTTGGACTTCACCTCTAACCAATGCCCGTAATAAAGTCAATCAGAAGAGATGGAATCTTATTCACGACTTTGCAGAGGCCCTCTGTTGGGAATTGCTCTCACAACAGGATGAAACAGTTGTATGGAAGAAGTCTCCTAAAAGAGGTTGCTATTTTTCTAGGTCAGTAGTTAGCCTCATTTGCTGCTGTAGAATGTGCAATACCTGCAGTTTGTCCGAGCCCAGGAGAGTGCTCCTGGTTGGCATGTAGTCTTATGAATTTCTTAAATTTCAGGAAAGCTGATTCAAGCCCAGTTGTATGCAGCAGGAGTGGGGATGCGGAATCTCCTTATTATCGACCACTTCAAACTTGCATTGGAGGAATTCACAGCCACCGCTGGATCCCTATTGAGGAAAGATCGACTTGGCCTTCTCGAGTCAGACTGAATGCAAAGGAACTTCGAGCTCACAGTAGGTTTTCATGATTTTGGCTTTCTGTGATCATTTTTTTCTCTTCTTTATTTTTTTTTTTATGAAGTTCATATTGGTGGATTACATCTGCGTGTTACATCGTGTTCTGTGATTGCCTAATTTCGTTGATGTGTTTGATTTTCCAGGACTACATCCAGAAGACTTGGAGGAAGACAGTGCAAAATGGAACTCAGCAATCCGTAATTATTGGAGTCTTCTCTCACCTCTAATTTTCTCCGATCATCCAAAAAGACCTACTGAAGAAGATCCCTCTCCTCCCTTCAACATGCTTAGAAATGTGCTGGATATGAATGCTCGGTTAGGTGGCTTTAATGCTGCTTTACTTGAAACTGGAAAGTCTGTGTGGGTCATGAATGTTGTTCCTACAAATGGCCCCAGCCACCTGCCCTTGATTCTGGATAGGGGGTTTGTGGGTGTACTACATGACTGGTGAGTATGAAGTACTTTTTTAAGTCCACTCTGCACTTGCGAAATTACGTGATGAAGCCAATTAACATGATTTCAATTAATGTAGGTGTGAAGCATTTCCTACATACCCTCGAACATATGATATGGTGCATGCTGATGGTCTCCTCTCTCTCGAGAATTGTTCCCAGCGCAGGTGCAATATTTTTGATATATTGGTCGAAATAGACCGCATACTTCGCCCAGAGGTACTTAAATTAATATTAATAGCCCCATAATTATTGTTGAAACTTGTATTTGCGGACCACATTGCGGTTTTGTTAGTAAGGTGATGACATGACACAGGGTAATTCTGTTGGTCATCAGGGATGGGCAATTTTTAGAGACACAGCTTCTCTGATTGAGTCAGTAAGACTCCTCATAGCTCGACTGAGATGGGAGGCTCGAGTCATTGACATAGAGAGCAATACCGATGAGAAACTCCTCATCTGCCAGAAACCTTTCTTCAAGAGACATTCCTAGCCATTGATTACATATCAGCCATTGGTCCCTGTAAGGAAGGTTCACCATCATGGATATTCTTTTTGTTATCTGAAGGCACCCGACAGCGAGAGGAGACAGAAACTTGGAAATTTTGAAACCATGAAAAGGATGACGAAATGAGAGGAAACAAGTGCAATTTTTTTGATCGAAGCTGATCACAGGCGCCTATGGAGCTAAGGCATACATAGGCCCCCCCCCCCCCCCCCCCCAAAACAAAAAAAATCTGTTCTGTATTTATGTGATGGATGCACAGGGAGAGTGATCTTAAGGTACAGAAAAATTCATTTTCTTACGGCTATCGTTGTCCTTCAAGCTATATTTTTACGTTGTATACGATTACAAAATAAATGAAAAAGCCATCAGATGCAATTTTCTTTACAGTTTACCATCCTGCTATGCATTGAGAATCTTCAGTCAAGGCATTCAGTATCAACTACAAAAATCTGCCAATCTTTGCAAACTCAACTTTGGATATGCTTCCTTAGGCTTACATCCCAGTTCTCTAACTCATTCCTGATCAAGAAAGTTCCAAATGATTTCAAGAAGAGACTAACAGGGTAGGGTTATATGTATTAGATTTTGACAGGGTTGGGTTATATGTATTAGATTTTGACATTGTACAAGAAAGATTTTCATCGTATGATGCGGTCAAAAACAAGTTTTAAAAGCAACCAAGAATGTTTTATTTGGCTGTTACATAGATGACTGAGGTGGTTCTCTTAATCGATGCCTATGATAAGTACTGCTGATGCAAAGTATGAGGGGTTCACAGCACAGACAACATTATTCCTAACAAGTAGAGAGACGGATTCTAAAGATAGAAAACAGATATACAGTACCGATGAATAATGATATATTGTACATTCAGATTCAAGTTTTGATATGTTTTGCAGACTCATATTGTCTTCTGCATGTATTTTTCTTATTACAATATCTAAGACTGTGACACACTGACACTGGCATTAGATTGAAGTTATGGCCTTTGGGTTCCATTGCATTTGTGTCAATTCCCAACATTGTAGTTCTCTTTATAGCATTGCCTTTTCTATAAAGCATCTACTAGGACTCAAGCGACTGGGGGCAGGGTTGGATGATGCAAACCAATGGTCCAACAGCAAGAAGTGCGAGATTTCTGTTTCAAAAATATGTTGAATCCTTAATATTTACAATGATTCAAAGACTATACTGGTCCAAAAAGAAAATAGTTTCTAAACGTGGAACTTCAATGCATAGTAAGACGATTGACATGGGAAGCATTTGCTTATGTCCTGATACGCAAGCTTGATTGTTTATTCATTCGACTTTTTAATTTGGTTCTGCTTCTCTGCACAATACCTAAGCTGCTCTTTGAACTGGTCAACCTCTCTCCATTTTGACTTGCATTCTTCAATAATCTCCTGTGTACACTCAAACTGTTGCTTCGAAAAGTGGTTTTGGCAACAATATCCTCTGGTACTTCTCGGGCTTTCTGTAGGTTAACCGGCTGCTTGTTTAGGTATGCTAGCTTGGGTAGAAGTCCACAAATGGCCTTGCGAAGCTGGTCATCGCTCAGGTTCTTTTGTATTGGATTTCCCAACAGATTTAGAGAGAGCAAAGAGCCGTAATTGGCAACAATCTGGCCCATAGCCTTTTTTGTGGTTATCCTGTTGAAGCTAAGGTCCAGAACTGTAACCTTGTGCAATCTGTGCAGCCCCTCCACTTCACTGATTTTATTGCCAGCCAAATACAACTCTTTGAGCAGTTTACAATTAGCTACTCCTGAAAGTGGCAATCCAAATTGATGGTTCAGAACATATGCAAAATCTATGATCTTCCGTTATGGAAAAATGAAGCACAAGACTAAAGATAATTACCATGACCAAGTCGGGAGATTCTATTGTAGCTTAGATCAAGCACACGCAATCTGGTTAGCTCCCTGAGTCCTTCGATATTGCAGATCTTGTTCCTAGACAAATCAAGGAAATAAAGCCCCTTTGGAAGTGAACCAGGAGTGACTTGTACTGCAAAAAGAAATAAGCCACAATAGCAAACACACTCATCAGCGATCATTCCAGATCTAATTACCTATAGTTAACTCTTGCAGCGAACTAATATTATGATTTGGGGACATAGAATACCTATGTAGTTATTTGACAAATTGACAGACTGGAGAGTTGAAAATTGTGAGATCATAGCGACAATTCTCAAGCCCATCCCTGATATGTGAGCGACAGTTGAGGAGGAATTCAACGTTTGGATCACGGAGTTCGCATGTAGGAGCTCCTTTGATAAATTCCCTTTAGAGTGTGAAGACAGATGGGTTGTCCCTTTTGCCGTTGGCCCACTGACCTCAGCAGAAGGTGGAAAAATTATGTCCTTGGCATCATTCTCTTCTTCAGCGGAACACTGAATCTCGAAGTGTTCATTCACCCAATCATCCACCCTCTTTAAGGGAGACGTCTCCCCAGAGAAAGCTGCCCACTGATTCTGAGTCCAAGACCCCGATACCCTAAGCTTGAATCCATCACATATCTGTGCATCACTATCCTCATGGTTGTCTTTGTAACTGCATCCTGCTGAAGATGAGCTAGATGATTCCAATTTGCTGAGTTCCTTTACCTGACCGGGCTCAACTGTGTCCGATGAGTATCCACCTAGCTGACCAGGGGAAGGAACTTGAGCCACCTTGATTTTAGCACTGCTTGGTTTCTGCAGATTTCTGTGGCTCCAGAGGAACAATTTCCACCATATTTTCCTGCTCCTTGAAGGCAAAATTTGGCTGTAAGAATGCTTCTTCAACATCACCTTATCAGCACTGTAAAGTGAGAGGGCAGATGACCGGCTGCAAGGAGACCCAACATCTTCCTTTACTTTCTCAGCTAGCTCTTGCAATTCTTCAAATGTCTGAGACTTGGGAGGTGGCAACTCATAAGCTATTATCTTGAGCACTTCTCTTCTTTCGAGGCTCGAGCAAGTTCGTCGAAGCCCTTGTGAAGAGCACCGCCCTTCCCCATCCATTCGGGGGTCACCACTGTGCCCATGTTGAATGACGTCTATTCCCTCCACATTAGTGTTTTTCTCCATAGAATGCTCATTGACCACTTCTGAAGATGATGATTCATTTTTGCTGCCAGAAATAGTATTGCAGGTTTGAAGATTACTCTGAGAGTTATCACTCCTAATTGGTGACTTGTTCTCATGCTCGTTTTTATTTTCATAAGCCATCTCCTTTGGAGATGATGCTTCATTTTCCCTGCCAGAAACAGTATCACAGGTTTGAGGATTACTTTGAGAGTTATCACTCCTGATTGGTGATTTATTCTCATGCTTGTTTTCATTTTCATGAGTCACCTTCTTTGCTTCCCCCTTAATAGGGCTCTCAGGCTCCAGTATCTTCACCTTGGGGGTAGACTTCTCGGGGATGTCAGATGGCTCTGAGACATTGAAAGAGGATGTATTCAACTCCTTTGGTTCCCTCTCAATAGGGTTCTCAGGGTTCGTCGCTTTCACATTGCAACTAGATTCCTCAGAGATATTTTGGGATGGCAAGGAGACATCACAAGATGTTGAATCCAACTCAACATTTTCAGAAGATTGCCCGGGATGCTCCAGCTTCGCTTCCAGACTTTTACACGTGTTGATATTCTTAGCATCAAGTATAGCCCTTCGTTTGCCCTATAGACAAAAGCAGAACAATGACAATGTCAGCTCATCCAATTACAAACTAGTATCTCACTGAAAAAGAAAGCATTCCAGACTAAATCACTTGTTACCTTTACTTGCTTCTTCTTTCCAGCGAAGCAGCAATAGTTCAACAATGCCATGTCAATCAAACAATGGGTTTACTAACTTCCTCAAACGTACACTTGCAGAGAAAATAATGAAAGGAAGAACAAAATTGTGCAGACTTTTTGTTTGCTGTACAGTCTGTCACTACTATACAATTGAAGTTCACATCTCCAATTGGGTGAGAATTTCACATTGGAGTTCAATTAGTATGAAGTATCAGCCATTATCAACGGGTAGACGCCAACCCAATGACTGGCAGACGTATGAAAAGGGAAATCCCTTTTCACCTTGAGCACAACACACCCTCCACCACAAGGAGTGAGGAGAGATCCCCACAATCTTGGCCAGAGTGTTGATATGCACAGCAAGCTGTCTCCCGAAATTTCTCCACTGCTCTCAAAGTTAAAAATGAATAAAAACCATGTTAGTACGTTCATGACCAGATAAAACCATAGCAGACAAATTCTACATCACTAAATCAAACTGATGAGTCAAAGTAATGCCCGAGACTCTCACTAGTATGTCTTGGGTGAGACCATTTCACAAAAATTTATTGAGAAACGCCGAATGCCACATTAGTCTTCGTATTTCTTGTTACAAGCCACATTAAGCGCATTAAAATAACTTACTGTGAGACGGTCATCCAGGAGTTTGAAGATTCCCATATAGTGTGGGGTCATGCAATTTTAAACGTGGAATTACATAAAGATCTGTTACAGGACATTTCGACAACTTCAAGGTTGATTTAATACAAGACCAAATTGGAACAGTTTCTGGGTCGATCAGCAGCCCCCAAAAACATAAGACCAACATAACATTGGCTAAGCTTTTTGACAAAATTGAAGGCCACAGATAGACAATTTGAGCGAGATAACAAACCTCATAACAACAAACTAAACTTGTCTGCGAATAACAATCAACAGATTCTTCAAGTTTGGATATGTAAGAGTTAATGATGATGAACAAGAACAACCCATAAAATTTCACAAACCCAGAAAAAAACAACTAAATTACAAAGCATACATGGATCACTAAATTCACAAAAATTAGGGTGGAATTTAATAAGGGAATACCTGTGGAAACTGGACGCAGCCAGGTTCACAGGTGGAGGAAGAATGAACGGAGCAGAGAACAAGGATAGAGAAATAGCGTTGCTTTTGCTTGGACGTGGGCATTGTTTAGAGGACAAAGTCCAAATATACATCAAACAGAGATGCAGAGAGATAACCGGTACATGGGTTATATTTTGGACAGTCAAGAATAGAAAGAAGCAAATAGTATGGGCTCAACAAAGTGTGATCGCACGCCTGCAACGCGGGAGTTCCGATTGTTATTCTTCCTTCTCAAATTTGTGGTATTCTTGACTGTTTCCCCCCCCCCCCCAAACCCCAAAAAAATAAAACAGAATTATTACTATGCTAAATTTAGTCGAAGCTAATTAGTTTAGTAATGCATGCCTAGCTTTTTTTTTGGGGTGTTAAAAAGCAAAATATAGAGACTATTAAAAGATATTCTAACAGCTACGTTAGTCGTAGAAGCCTATGTATGCTACAGTCACAAAATCTACAATCCTCGATACTGTCACTATATGCCACAAGTTGTTTTTGGATGATGCACTCCACAACTTCCAAACATGGTGCCTTCCTCTTTCGAGGGTTTATCTGATAACCATCATACTTAATGAATGTGGTCGCATACTTTGTTTTTGATAAATTGGATGATTTGGGAGGTCAACCAATAAAGTGGGTATCATTTTAAAAAAACGAAAAATAAAGATCAGATTACATTTTCTAGTAGTTGCTATTTATAGAATTTTTAGTTATTTTTTATTAAACCCGTAAAAATCATAAGATAGCTCACATATTTATAGTAGACCAAGGTGAATGTAGAAATTGTCCCAACGCTTTTTGTGGAACTATCGATCATTATATTTTGTAATAAGTGATATAAGTCTTAGGTTAAAAATCCTAATAAACTTAGAATTTAAAAAATATAATAAAACCCATAATAAAACAGGAAGAGTTGCGTGGTTGTAAAGTAGGTTTCCCGTTTCTTACTCCCGTGTCGTTATATGAAAGATCATTTGCAAACTAAAATTAGTATTCAAGTCACTTGCCATAGCATAGTATACATGCAATTGTACTTGTCATATATTATGCAAATAACGGGGACTTCAATATACATATATGAAGTTTGTAAGGAGTTGCCAAAATTACAATTTTCTTCATTTGTTTGAATATCATATACAAACGCTATTTGTCAGTTGTCATAACCAAGTTCAACTAAGTTCAATCCATATTAACATAATTCAACCTACCTCAATCTACTTCACCCTTTTACCCTCCCAATTTACCTATGAAAAGAACAGACCCTAGATATGTAAAATAATCATTTAACTATGATACCTGACTTTTGATCTGTAGAACATATATATATATATATATATATATATATATATATATATATATATATATATATATATATATGATGATACCTTAGGTTAGCTATGACTTAGATCCTATTATCTTCAACTTCAAAATAACTTTAATTCACTTCAACAAAAATAAATTTAGTTTAATTTAATTCAGCAAAATGAAAATTCAATATAACAAAAATGAGTGAGATAATTTAGGCCTTTACAATCGCAGACAATAAGCCGGAGTTTACATCCATCCATCCATCCATTCTTAAGGGATACCGGGAAAAACAATTGGGCTACAACGGGGCCCATGGCTAGTCAGAAAATCTCAAAGCTCAGTCCATGTCACTTCACTTCACCACGGCCCATTCTCGATCCCCTCGCTTCGCTCTCACTGGCTTTGAGTCTTTCTCTCTCCTTCCAACGCCGTACATCCAAACCAACCAACAAACCCTTCCCCTCCTCTCCCACCCCCCCTCTCTCTCTCTCCACCGTTAATGGCCTCAACCACCGTCGACCCACCGCCAGCGCCGCCGAAGACGGCGGACCGCCTTTCTCTAGAATCAATCCCAATCGTCGATCTCCGGCTGCTATCTCAATCGGAGTTAACCGCGCTATCTCTCTGCTCCACACGCGCCTTCGACCTTCGCCGGTGTGACGACGTGGTGATCCCCAAAATCGACCGGTCCATCTTTAACGAGTCCGCCGGAAGTCGCAAGCAGACCTACTCTCGCCTCCGGTTAGCCCCCCGCAAGCCCGACCTCTCCACCCCCAAGGCAAGACCAACCACTCTCGAGCCACTCGATTCAGAGCGCGCCGAAAACTCCCGCATCATCTCTCTCTTCAAGGACCTCTTCTACTCCCCCAATGGCGCTGCCGACCCCCTTATCCCTGTCAATGTGGATTACTCCGACGCCATTCCCCCTGGACCTTCGAATGTGACGGTTCCTATACCGGTTGTTAGTGAGGGAGGAGAGAGAAAGAGGAAAAGGGGGAGAAAACCCAATTTTGTTACAGAGAAGAAGTTGGCATTGACGTTGGCATCGGTGGAAGAGCGAGGGAAAGATGAAGGGTTGGTGAATAAGAATGGCGTGGTGGTGGATTTGGAGAAGTTGGCGCAAATGGAGGATCCGTATGGGCCGGAATTGAAGAGGAGGACGGAAGGGAGGGTGAAGCCGGAGGAGTTGTTAGGGTTTATAAGCGAGTTGAAGGGGCAGTGGGGAAGTCGGAGGAAGAAGCGTAAGATTGTCGATGCAAATGAGTTTGGGGATGCATTGCCTAATGGTTGGAAGGTCTTGATTGGGATGAAGAAGAGGGCTGGTCAGGCTTGGGTATTCTGCCGTCGATACGTCAGGTTTTGCTACCTTCTATTGTTCTTCTTCCTTTCGTTTTGTCGTTCTGTTTTGTACTTTGTGGACATGCTGGCTATGTGAATTACACTAGTGGATACAACCTTTGTAATATAGTAAATCTTGAAAAGCACAGAGATGTTTCTGTTGCTGTTAAAGTTGCTTTTTCGAAAATACGATAGTTGCTTTTTGCAAGCCTGTCGTGTAGTGGGTTTGTGTCATAGTGAATGGTGGATTGAGTGTGACTTCTATGGCCGTGTGGTTTCACCTTTTTGAGAACTAAGGATCTGATGAAGTCCTCTGACGTGGTTGATCGTTAAGCTTTGCATTGCAAAAACTTTAGTTGGCTCAACGAAATGGTTTAAAGCAATAAACAAATAGATTAGACGGTTATATTCTACGTAGGATATGCGTATTGATCTCACGTTTTCTTTTTTGGGGGGAGGCGGTTGTTGGTTGGAAGGTGTTGTATTGTGGGGATGGCTGACTTGAGGTTTTTGTTGCCTGAGACTTGAGATTTAGAGGGCTTTTGATTGAATTGTGGTTCTTGGTTGAGAAGATTCAAATAGAACGCTGATTTTCTTGAACCCTGAGGAACATCTTAGATTTCTGGTAGTTCTGTGTCTGAGATACTGATGGATGCAATTGCATTGAATAAGCTGAAAAAGGGGGGAAATAATCATATGCAGAGAAGCGATAATTGCATGCAGGTTGAGGATTAGATTAACATTTGTCGTTTGAAAATAAACTTAGTAAAACAACATGAAATCTAATTATGAGGGTTTATATTGAAAACCGCGCGCTTTAGATCTTGCCAAAAATGAGCTTGAGATTTATCATGAGCCTTTAAGTATTTTTGCTGGAAATCAAAACTCTGGTGTGACAAAAATTTTGTATCAGTTTGCTGGACAGAACAGTGGAGGGATGAACAGTGGGCATGTCTGCAATATACTGTTAGTGATTGCGACACTTTATTAATAGCAAGTTGGATCTTCGAGATGAAACTCTAGATTATAAAGTGTTAAATTAGGTAGCGAAGATAGAATATTTGGGATGTGAGTTCAATGAGTTTGGACGTTGCAGAGTAAGGAAATCAAGTTGTCCATTATGGTATTGGAGATGGAAAGTTTGGATACAACATATCGATGATACAGGGAGAAGGGGAGACTGATAGTGATACTTGCTCCATCCCAAAATAAGTATCCTGCTATGGTAATAAAATTTTTTATGGAAACATCATTATTGAACTATTTGCTGTAGATCTTGGAAGGGAGAGAAGATTTTACTCCGAAGGACTTATCCTGAAAGAAAAAGGGATAGATATGTTTTCGATGGAGGAGTATTACTTGATGCGTAAGGGGAGGTTGGTGGCAAAAATGGAAAAACACTCCTGAACTCCTATTTGGCAGTAAGGTTTTGGCTAAAGACATTGGTGGATCCAAAAATTTTGGTTATGGGTGTCCTATTTTAAGATCTACTAAATTTGACTACCATCAATTAATTTTTGTGGGTGTCCTTTAACAAATTTTTTAAAAAATTTAAAAAATGTTGGCTAGAGGATGTCCAAGATACCAGGTGCTACAATACACATCCATTGTTGTTGAATGAGGAAAAAGATATGACATGGTTGGCACCTGATACACTAGCCTTATTATACAGTGCAAGTTGTTGGCAATTAAGAAAGTACAAGTTGTCGGTGATTAATGAAGTGCTGAAGATGATTCGTAGTAGCAGTGAGGATGATAAGCGTAGATAAGGTAAGGAATAAAATGATAAAAGATGAGATGGAATTGGCATATATATTTATATAAGATGCGAGACGTGAGGCGCTGATGGTTCGATCATGTGAATAGGAAGGCTCTGGTGAAGAGGCTTAAGGATTTACAATTTGGATACATAGTTTTTCAGTCGTATGTTTTTATGCATAGTTTTTAAGGTGCCTTCCTATCTATTAAGTTGTTTAGTGCTTCATTTTATCATGCCCTTCTATTTCATTAGCGTTCTTGCTTGCATATGCTTCAATTTCCTAGGGGAGTAGCTAGGGAGTAATCGAGCATTTGGCTAGGCTTGGACTTAGCTTGGCCAAATAAAAGCTCGGTTTGGGCTCAGCTGTTTGTTTTTGTTTAAAGGTTTCCAAATGCAAAGCTACAATTCAAGCTAAATTCCAGGTCTCTGTATTGGTTTCCATAAATAAGAGCTGGAATAAAATTTTATTGATCCTAATGGTGCTTTCATACTCTCCGTATGAGCACATAAGAAAAAAATGAGCCAATTGAGCAAAACTGATTCGAGCCTTTTTGGGCTCGAGCTCCACGTGGTATGCTTTTAGGCTGGGTGGTGCTAGGCTCGAGGAATGTTTGTCTCGAGCCTATGGTGAGCTTAGTTTAAAAAAGCCCGCCTGCGTGAGGCTACTGGGTTAGCGCCTCAGAGGGGATGAGGTGTGCCTCAAGGATGCGGGGCTGCTATATTTTCCCCCTTTTTCTTCTTTTTCTTAGCCTTGCCTTCACCTTTTTTCTTCTTTTCCTTCCTTAGGAGCTAAAAAGTGAGCTAAACTTGTACCGTAAGTACGTGCATTAGGGAACTACGATGATAAGATAAGATATCTTGAGGTTATTTGCGGTATTAGTAGTCATATTGATGTCTAATTACATTTTTAATGCATTTATTTAACTTGTTTTTATAAAATATGCTTTGTGAAATATGAAATACTTTAAAAGAAATTTGCATAGAAGTGCGCCTCGCATCCATGATGCGTGCGCTTTCGCCTCGCGCCTTGTGCCTCACGCTTTGGGGCTCTATGCGCTTCAGTGCGCATTGCGCATTTTTAAACTAAGATGGTGAGCTTTGACCAAGCCAAAACCTGAGAGCTCGGTTTCGAACCCTTCGGATTAAGTGCATATGTGCATAGTGCATTTTACATTAAGGATTTTGTATGTTTTGATTACTTCGTTTTGGCCAAATCTTCTCTGGCTTCTTATCATATTGTGTTCGAAAGATCTCCAAATTCATCAAAAAATTTCAAAGGTGTTCTTATTTATTTATTTATTTTTTGCCGTGTACGGGGATTCTCTTGGCCGACGTCTTTGCTTGTGAGGGATGAGGTCACGTATATTTGGATGATTGGATCTCCCCATCGCCGCAACATCCATTGCTTGTGGTGCTGGTGATGGTTGTGGTCATTTTCGCCGAAACTCTGTTGCTAAGCTTCATGCTGTATAAATGAGTGACTTACGTGTTTGAAACTTGCAATCTGCACCAGGGTGGCTGGGGTATGTGTTCAAGTGAATTTTGTTTATTTTTGTTTATCTATTAAGTGGGGAATAGAAGGATACAAGGGGTTTTGGCTGTAAACATTTGTGATGACGTTAATTATCTGGCCAGTTTGGCAAAATTTGGGCGTGTGTCAAAATTTAGCGGCGTCTTCAGTGAGGAAGATATATCTCTAGGATTCTTTTTTGACCTTGGCGCCTGGGTATGGAGGGTGCTCGGAGGAAGTGGGAAAGCATCATTGCTTGGAAGTCTGGTTTGTTTGCCATCTTCTGGAATAGTAAACTGCTATCCACATCCAAAACCTTCAGAAGCTGTGCATTTTTTACCTTGGTTTCTTCGCTTCACATTCTTCTCCTTGAGCAGGTCTGGATAACATTGTTTATTAGTTGTTCCATTTGTTTAATTTCTTCAGTAATATAGATATTTGTGTCTGGAGCTCTTCCTCTTTTCTAATAAGATCCTTTTCTTATACTTTTTAGGTTGTTTTTGTTTGTGAATAAAGGGGTGTTGTGGGAGAAAGGGAGGATGCTAACCTGACTTTTGCACAAACAAATCTTATTTTATGTGTTGTGGATAGCGTATGGCATGATTGGTGCCGGATCATGCATGGATAGTGAAGGCTTTTAAAACATTGACCAAACTACGTGGCTGATTAAATGAGACCTGCAACGATAGGGACTGATGCCTGTAGCTATAGTTGAGGAGAAAACATAGTCTATTTTCTAACTAGCCATTGTTTCGAATCAGTATATTTTCTTTTGTTATAATTGTCTCTTTTTGCTGGCCTATTTAGTATTTACTCACAATATATTTCCGGGGTGCTATGCAGTCCTACTGGAAGATATTTTGCATCGTGCAAGGAAGTTTCTTCTTATTTACTTGCCTTGACTAGCCCTGAAGAGTCAAAACAGCAAAGTATTGTTCAATATACTGAGGACTCCATGGTTGAGGACAAAGTGGGTTCTGCAAATGTTAGTCTCTGTGGATAGCGTCTAACATACTTGTTTTTGCTTCCTTTCCCCGTGCTTAACTTGTGTGATTTCCTATAGGTTGAGGAGGTCAGGACAACGGTTGAGGGCCAATCATTGTATGTTGCTTCACAGCCTAATGATTATGAAAATCAGCAAAAACAGATTTGTGCTTCCCAAGCCGTTGACCAAGGAAAGCAAGTTATCATGTCTAACAATGTGCAACCTGGGGAGGTCAAAGTAGCATCTGCTTTGAAGTGTCATAAATGTTCTACTCCTTTTAGTGAGAAAGATGGATTGTTGAACCACCTTATATCATGTCACAAGAGAAAGCGACGGAAATCTGGTGCACCCATTGAAGATGATGTTTTGTTGAAATACAGCAAGTATGAATGCCAATTTTGTGACAGAATATTCCATGAGAGGAGTAGTTATTTTGGGCATGTTGGAATTCATGTGAAAAACTATGTGAAGAGCATTGGTGGATCCCCAAGTGTCACACCTAAGCAGAAAACAAGTGAACTCGTGTCCATAGGTGGAGCTCCTGTTGCTCTTTCAGGAATGCCAGTATCGGCAGAGGTCAAGGCAGAGTCTGTTGCTGGAACTCCTAATATTCAGGCTGGTAGTGAGCCAAATTTAAATGATAGCAAACTGATGGTTGGTTCTGATGGAGAGACAAATTCAGACAATTGTAATAATGATCAAAATAATCTCCCTCTCCATTCTGAATTGAATATAGGTGCTACTTCAAATAACAAAGCTCCAATGGATGAATCATCTGAGAAAGAAGACAGGTTATTCTGTCTTTCTGATAATAAAGTTGGGGAGGTTGATAAGCCTGCTGGCATTTCTGCTGTAAAGCCTGATCCTCTTGCTGGTAATGGCAAGGTGTTGTACAATGATGGGAATAATGATGTCTGCCAAAATTCTGGTGAAATAAATGCTAACGAATGTACAGGACGTGAAATTAGCAGTTCTCCTGGTGTGCCTAGAGGAGATGCTGGAGCACATGTGCCTGCTGAAAGTCGCCACTTGGATCAGGGAAACGTTGCGAAATTGGTTGCAGGCAGCACCTTGGAAGATAAAGATCCTGTCTCTGAAAATGGCCTGCCAGCTACAGATAAGATTGTCCCATCAAGCAATAAGGACTTGGTAGATAGATCTATGGACAATAAAAATGTAGAGCATAATTGTCGAGAAGAAGGGCTGAAAGCTGGGAATAATGATGAGCTGATGGTTGAACCTGGTGGTGGTCATCTTGATATTGTTGTGAATGGTGCAAATGGCATCCAGCATACAGGAAATTTGGAGGAGTGTTTAGGTGTTCGTCTCGAGGAAGAAAAAGTATCTGGTGTCTCTGTTGACAATATTAGCTACAGGGGATCCATATTGGCTGATTTACAGGTTGAAAGAAATTCTGAAACCTCTTCACGATCTGGGGTTCAGTGTACAATTGGCGTGCAGAACTATGACAAAGATATTTTTAATGGCTTGGTAAACAGGGTGGAGGCGGATCTTTGCAGCTTGGGAAAGGATGAAGTAACAGTTGATGCTAAACACTATATTGATGAGGAAACACAAACTGAAACTGTGGTACCTCTACCCAAGAATAAAGATTGCAATTACGTTCGAGATGATTCAGAGGAGGCTCCTGCAGGAACTGTGATGGAACCTAAAGGAGCAGCAGTTTCTCAGGCTGAGCAAGCATTTAGCCCCAAGAGTACTACAAGAGAGCCCTCAAGTAGGATAGGTGAAGAGCCTGCGCATGATGCACTTACAAATTCTAACACCCTCTTTTTTACCTCTGATAGCACTGGTACACCTTTAGATGCCAATGTTATGGCTAACAATGGGCAGGAAAGGATTTCTGAAGCTTGTTCACGTATTGCTTCAGGGAGTGGTGAGACACATAGCGATATCTCCGATGTACTTGGGGCCTATAATAGCTTTGTTGACAGTAAGCAGGAACAAGATTCAAAAAATTTGTTGTCTGGGCTTTCCATAAATGAGCACATGCATGAAGTTACCATTGATAATGTAACCAATACTTCTGATGGCACAACGTCAATGGAGCTGCCTGAAGTTACTAAGGATGAAAACTTGCGTGATAATAAGTTGATACTTGATTTTGGCAGTATGACTGATGAAATAAATGCTAGATTTTCGAATTCTATTGAGCATCAGACTGTTCCTGAAGGTTCTTCTCCTTTTTCATTGTGGGGTGAGCAAATATGTCTCGAGGACAGCCAAACCAGAGCTTACGGTGGTGCCAGGGGGCTGGAGCAAGGAAGGGCATCTGACAACAATTCACTTAATGTTGTTGATCTTCAGCAATCATCTGAAGGAGGATACAATTTGAATAAGGTGTGTATGAATGAGCAAGGGTATGCTGTTCAGCATAATGAAAATGGATTTTACAACAGAAGCAATGAAAGGGGGGAGAGGATTTCTCATGGTGATGCACTGAATTCAGCTGGCCCACAGCGGCAATGTGACGTTGGATATAACTTGAATAAACCCTGTCTTAATCAACCAAGTTTTGGTTTCCAACATAATCAAGCTGGAGCTTATAGCACACGTGATGAAGCTCGGCAAGAGAGGGCAGCTTATGGCAATTCCCTTACGTTAGCTAGTGTTCAACAAACATGTGACACTGGGTATAACTTGAACAAGGCATATACTCAGCAAACATGTGGCGTTGGCTATAGCATGAACAAGGGGTATCTTGGGCCTGTTCAGGGGTTGTCTAAATTAGATGGACTTGAGCGCCCAACAGATAGTGACCTAATGATTGGTTTTGGAAACAGTGCTTCAAGACCTAATCAGGGTGTTGCAACTGAGTTTCTCTGGAGGACAACTGAAGGAAACATTCAACCGGGTGGTTTAGTAGATTCTTCATCCACCCGAGGCCAGTCATCTGGTTCCTTTCAAGCTTTTGATTTCCTTTCGGATAAGGTACCAAACAATCCTTGTTATTACTTTCAAGGAAATGGAAAGATCTTTTAGAACATTTGTTTCTCAGTATTCTTACCTTTCTGTGTAGCCGTTTTTTGGGTTGGGGGTGGGGGGGAGGTACCCTACTCTATAACATGTTCTGAGTAGATGCTTATGCTGTTCCTGTTATTAATATGCTGTAGCCGTTATCATCATCACCATCATCACCTTGCCATTTTTAAAGATTTTGTGGTTCCTTCTTAAAGCCTAAAGGAGATTTCTGGCCTTTCCTTGTGCCCGGCTGTTACGCCTTGTTAGCAGTACTTTCGGTGTCCTTGGAAGCCTGCTCTAAAATGATTTTGTTAAATGGACGTGTTGGATTGGATAATTATCACTAATTTATTCTATTTGCTACGCGCTCATGTGTACCTCGTTGCATGATTCTGAGATAATATTGGTTGCATCTCAGTCCTGCTGAAGTTCATTCCCTAAATTTGGTTAGCTGTTGTAGAAAAAGATTAATTTCCTCCATTTCTTGGTTGTCTTCAGTGGCAAAATTGCCCTTTGTTTGGATTGTACCTGTTTTGTGGCGTCTATGAGTTTGTGGAAGCTGCTCTACTACTTTCTCTTTGGGGTAGGGGTTTTGTTTCTTTGTAGGTATGTTGCTTTAGAGGTCAGAGTTAGAATTTAACATGCTATATTTTCAGTCATAGGGATTGGATATGGTGCCATTCTAACTTGCCTATAAAGAGATGGGAAGGGAGAACTCAAGCTTTCAGCATCATTCTAAATTTTGAGTTAGTTTGACATGTACTTTTTAAAATTTTCAGGGTGGGAATGGCCTGTATACGGGTAATGAGAAATTCGATATTTCAAGCTTTGAAGGGCTGAGATCTACTAGTGTAGAACCTATGGAATTCAGTTTCCTGGCTACTCAAGATTCTAATGCCCAATTGGAGGATCCAAAGGTCTTGTCATACCATGGTGAGATGGATCAAGGGTTTAGTTCTTCTGCTTGGAATCAAAAGGGAAATTCACTCCCAAATATGATGGGTGCGGATGTGGTTAGCACAATGTGTGTTTGGTGTGGAAATGAGTTCCATCAAGATTCATTTGGCTGTGAAATCCAAGCTGGTTCGATTGGTTATCTGTGTCCAACATGCAAGGCAAGAGTGTTTTGACAGTTCCTGTAGATGGCTTGCTACTTTCATTCTCTGCCCACTTGGGGCAACCTGAGTGGTAACTTTTCATCTGTTGTTCCATCTGTGCTTGGTCATTCAGCTGTAAATTGATTTAGTTTCGTACACATATTCATTCATCTGCCTGGCTCTCTGTGGAGCAGCCGTGAGCATGAGTGATGTCCTAGAAAAATGTAGTCAATGTCAGCCTCGAAAGTTTATTTGACTCTGAAAGGATGTAACATGTAAGAATGTGCATAATCCTGAATTTAGCTTGTTAGACCAATCGTTAAACAAACAGTGTAGTTGTCTCTGTAGATTTAGCTTAGGTATGTAATTTTTGCCAATGTGAATGCGCTGCATAGCTTTTGATGGGCTTTGAAGTTTCTCTACTTGTTCTTTGGCGTTCGTAATGGTACAATTCTCATCAGAAGCTGCTCTCTGTTGTGTGATGTTTGTACACTGAGAAAGAGCAGTTTGTGGTGTTGCATAGTCGAAGCAGGAGGCTTGGGTGGGGAATGTAATGGTATGAAATGGATTGTGTGGCGGATCTAGTGGGAAACGAATTTAGTGAGCTAACACGTCAAATCAAAGCACAGAGGTGCATATTTTGGAGCGTGTTTGCCGTTGTCTGGTGCTGGACGTGGGCGAAGAGGACGTAGTAGCTTTGGTCACGGCGATCCAGTGCCCTCCCTATTGTCAAATGTTTTCATCGACGCCGAGGAGGCGTGGAAGATAAATATTTACTCACAAGGGTCTGGACAACGTAACTGATATGAACACTTAGCCACCGGTCCCACTCCATTGATTTTCCACTTGAGCTCTGTCTGGTGTCGCGAGCGCAAAGCCAATTGCATTTTTGGTTCGTTGCTTTTCTGACGTGGCCAAGTGGGTAATGAAAATGAAATGGTAGGCATTGGCATTGATTTCGGAACGTTCTATACCGTACAGGCAAACGTACTTTTTTAGTGTGACAATGGGCATGTCATCTCTTGGAACTTGTTTACTGCTTGTGCATATGTATAATTAAAAAAATATAATCTCGCCTTAGTACCAAAATTTATAAGTAATCTTTCTGTAATATGTATATTTTATGTATTTTTTGAGAATATAATGTTTAGAAATAATTTCCTGAAAATGGTGAAAAGTCAAATTATGATTGTTATGATGGGGTAGAGGGAGCATGTATTTTGGATCTTTGATTATTAAATTGCTTACCATGGCTTAACAAATTCTTTGTCAAAATGGATTTTGAGATAATTTATCGGCTAACGTTCTTTTGATTTCCGTGCAAAAGTGGGATTCAAATTGGAAGGAATTGTTGTTGCCACCAATAGATACGAATATGTTCAATTGTTGTCAAACCTGTGAGAGGATATTATCATAATTATTGTCCTAACAATAGAGACGTTGACTAAGTAAACTTTAGCATTTTTTGTTTTTGTTTTTGGTTTTCGATAATGAATTATCATATCAAATGGTCATTGATGAAAAATTCTAAGTCACTTCATAAGAATAATCCAACAGCAAATACTAATTATATAGAACAACCAATCAATTGCATAGTTTGATCACTTTGATGTGTAGAACTGATTATCCTTAGCTCTAGTGTTGGTTACAAATCTCTCTCTTTAGGGACAGTAACTAAAGGTAATGCATTCATAGCCTCTTGTTAATGCCTTTTGAGAAGCGTTTTTCTAATGCCACTTTTTTAAAGAAACAGTTTAATCTATATAGTATCCATTTGTTCCTCGTGAGTATTTTCTCTGAATTCCCTTAGTTAGCTAATTATTTCTGAGTTTTTGTGGGTGTCAAGGAATCTCCACAATCAACTAGCTTCCTAATCTTCATAGGGGTTTTTACTTATGTTTATTCTTTTCCCATGTTCCACTTTGGTACTTTTGAATTTTCCTGTCTAGTTTCCTTTGCTTATTTTATTACTATATTTCAAAATTTAAAATTCTAATTAAATAGGAATATGAAATAACACATCTTACATATATTATTGAAAGTTGAAAGTTTGGCACCAAGAAGATCACGTTTGAATGCTTTCATTGATGATATTCAAGTTCAAAATCAAAAAAATCATCACAACGAAGTCCTTTCAACTAGATTTAGCTTGGGTTGGGGTTGATAAGAGTTGCCACGTGTAGCAACAAAGTGGGCAATTTTTTTCTTTGGGAAATAAAATTATGTAGAAAATGTAATATACGTAATTGTATATTAAGTTTTTGGAAAATGAACTCCCCTTTCTAAAAAATTTCGTATTAAACTACAAAAACTGATTTAATTATTCTGTGGTAGTTAGCATAGGTGAGGACGTAAGGTTCATATCTGGAGAAATTTAAATTATTTTGTTAATTAAAATGATCTAACTATTTTGATTGAATAAGGGCAATGATTTCTTTTGTACTTTAAAATGAGTTCAATAATAAAACTTATATTGTATTATCAGACTATATATTTTTTTCATATAGTTTTCATAGTTGATGGTGTATGTTATAGTAATTGTTTGTTGACAAAGCACAGTAAAAGGTATTCTATTTACATATAGAATTGTTACATTTGATGTAGAGAAATAATTAGATTGTAGTACATATGATTTGAACATTTTTTATTTTGTAAATTTATAATTATTTAACACCCTAGGACGGAAGACAATATATCATATCATTTGTGAACCAACCAAACAGATCTCTCTCACATCCCACTCAAAATTCTACATGTTTTTATATTTATATATCACATAAATAAAAAATTAAAATGAATATTACCAAATACTAGTAGTATTTTTCTCCCAGTACTAGCAGAAACAACACGACCGCCAAACGGTCCGAAAAACTTCCGCTTCCTAATAATTATGCAAATGAACATGTTGCATTTGCTCATTTTGCCGTAGCTACCGCGACCAATTACAAATTTAACTTTATTTGTTAAAAAAAAAAAAAAATCTTCCTCTCTCTTTCACCCACCATGGCCATAAAATTAGATCTTCTTATCCCATCCCTTGTTCTTCATCGCGATTTTGGCCGGCAAATTTCAATTGTTTTTCGAGTCAACATTCGTCCATCCATCACCCAAGGAGCCCTAATTACTCTCTTGATTTGATTTGATGCGTTTGGGCTCTTTTCTCTCTCCTCCAATCCAACCCCATCTTCTTCATTAATCTGATTCTTGGCCCCCCACCTTTTCTCTTTCCGTTCGGATTCAGATATTTCTGCCCGCACTTCGAATCGATTCGATTGTCGACAATTTGTGGTCTGATTGAAGAGAGAGAAACGGGGGAACAGAGGAGAGAGAGATTGGGGATAGATTGGGTGTGGTGGGAGATTTTTGGGAATAAAAGCTGAATGATTGAAAGATGATGAGGTTTTTTGCAATCGTCGGCTTAGGGGTTGTGCTTTTACTGGGTTTCTCCGGGCTAATTAGTGCTGAAGAGCTGACTAGGGTTTCTGATCGTGGTTCCTGTCCTGTGGTTTCGTTAAGTGATGCGGTCTTAGGGTTTCGTGATTCCCTCTGCGATCTCCGTCGTGGGGGTTTGTCATACGATGTCGCTGTTATTGAGGTATATTCCCACCTTTTCTAGGTTGAATTCTTGATGGTGCTTTGTCTTTACTTTTTGTTTCAGGGATTTCGTTTCATGCTGATTTCGATACTTATGGCCAAAAGGAAAATGAAAGTTGTGTACAAATTCGATTTCTGGTTTATCTTCTTGCCTGTCGCAGATGTTAAGTTAGGGATGAATTTTTATGATTAAGTAATAATGTGAGCTATAATAGATTGGATGAAAACAAGGCATTCTTCGGTTTGAATTGAAGCAGAACCATGTAAGCTTTGCTGCATTAGCTGCGGAAGCCATAATGTCTTTGAAAGTTAGTAGCTAATGGCATTTATTAGTCACACCATTTGATTGGATACGCTTTAATTGGCCTGCAGATATAAGATGTTTGGGTTTACTGAGTGTTAATAACAGGCGGAGAAGTTAGGTGGTGGCTGGTAATGGTTGGAGGACTCTGTGATTTTCACTGTGTTTAATATATTCAGCTTAGTTTATTACATGGGAAGTTATGATGAGACGTAAGTTAATGTTGGGTCTGTTCTGGGA